>VMOF01000111.1:45788105-45852549 GCA_011764245.1 Trialeurodes vaporariorum
TTTCCTCTTATTCCCTCCCTCTTCCCAACCATGTGAGGAAATGGTTTACTAGCCAGATGATCGGATTTTGGTGCAGATTTGATCAGATTCTTAATATTTCGATGAGAAAGCATCATAGTTAAGTTGTTTTCCAACAGACTCAAATAGTGAGAAGTCACGATGTAGTATGTCCCATGCGATGACGTCATCACTAATTGAGTCTACTGGAGGAGGAGGGTCCTGCTTCCAAAAAATCATTGAAATCTTTCATGGGAGCAGATGTGTCCACTTTCGATAGTTTACGCGCGAACAATCTAGACGGAATGAAATCATCGCGCGCTTCCGGGCCACAAACTGTGGACGAGGCTTCAGTGACCAGTTTTACTGCTCGTTCCACAGCTTGGATATGACACGGAAAGTCATTCTTTTGTCTTCTGAAGAAATCAATTGTTTCCGATCTTCATCCGAAATATGTGAATATGGGTGGATTTCAACTAATGGGAGAAGATGGGTTCCCAAAAAAGTTAAAATTGAATCTCATCTTATCGTATGAAGGAACATTTTTTTTTTCATCTTGCAACCATAATCTGTACGGTACAATATCGTGCAGCGCTCGTTTATATGACTTCGAAATGAACTGCGGGCTTTAATACAGAAAAATACGTTTTGATGTCAGTCTGGTATTAATGCATGTTTAACAAAGGTCCTACGACCCAGTTACCAAAAAAATATAAACATTTTTAAAACACTGTTGTTGAAGGCAAAGTTTTTTTTTTTTTGTTGAAGGCAAAGTCAAATTGCTCAATTTCAAGGTAATTTTTATATTATCATATTATCTTGAGCTTCTAGCCTGTTAAATCGCCGTATTTTTATTGCAGGTTTGAGTTTTTGGATAAAAAAAGTTCATACCTGCCACGAAAAAATTCAAGATGGTGTATGAATAGCTCTGAATATGTTTCATAACTTATCATATAGTGCCAAATGTCAGCCTGGTAATGGTATTTAGGGAAAGTTGAAGCCATCGTCAGTCTGGTGACTTTTTTTTTTTTTCTCAAAACGTGAGACAGAATTTGTACTTACTCCAGCATTTTTTCCTAATGTTCTGTCACCAGACTGACAGTGAATAAGTGTGACATTCCAAAAATCAGTAAAAAAATGAAATCTCGCCTAAAATAAAAAAAAATATGATGACTTACCAAGTACTTGCTTGCTTGGTACCTCTTTTACTCCAAATATTTTTCCTAATGAGCCCTCTAGGGCTCCTGAATGTTGGCCTTGACGGAAAATACACTGCGTCACAAGACTGACCGAAAACTGAGTTACACACTTCGAGCTTCAAATGAAAATGTGTAATATGCTCAATCCATTCGATTAAAATCATGTTTTCTAAAAGATGTTATGCAGTCCAGATTTGGTATCACATGATACAAGGCTGAAAAGAGGCCTGGGGTTTTTTTATGACAATTTGAAACTTCAACTTCCCCTAAATTACACGTCACCAGACTGACATTTTGACTATAAAACAGGGTATCTTACTATAGTATATAAAATATATTCAGTTATTCATACACTCTCTCAAATTTTTTCGTAGCACTTACCTTTGAACTTTTTCTATCCAAAAAATCAAACCTGGAATGAAAATGCGATGATTTGACTGACAGGCAGCTCAAACCCAATTTTTTGCCGTTTTTCGAAAAATCGTCAAATTTCAAGGTCATTCCGGCACCACTAAATATTGACCAAATCCAAAACGGTTGAACGTGCATTCATTTGACACCCAAAGGCAACCATTCCGCACTAGCCCTTTCCCCTAGCTGAAAAAAGGTAAAAAATGATCCCCCTAAAGGAGGTGCTTTCATTTCAGGAATCAATAATTAATAAAAAAATGGAAAATAACGCAAACCACGATTTTTAACTCCCCAACGGTCAAATGTTATGGTCAAAGATTTTGAAAGGCCCTAGCCCCCCTATTAAGCGTGCCCAAATAGAGCATGCTTTTTCAACTCGATCTTGCCGGCTTGGATTTAACTATCAGAGCATCGCCATTTTCCATTTGATTACATCAGATTGTTTTTTAGAATACCCGGGTTTCGCCTATTTTGGTGAACAGTTTAAAGGCATGTTTAATGAGCCATTCCTCGTTTAGGAGGAAAGGAGTTCGTAGCGTGTATACTCATTTTATTTTTAAGAATTTTTGTTTTTCATTGAAGTGGTTTTTATTGCGTGTAAACTTGCTTTCAACACCTACAAAAATTGAGAATTTATGAAAATCAGTAGTTTTGAAAAGTTTGGCGCGCCTCCGTGATTGTAATTATATTAATTGTTATCTGCTGTTTGATTTACATAGTGCAATGGTGTTAGGTCCAGCACCCCATCCAGGTGCCACACGACAATCTCGGTGATAAGCGTGCGCGCAGTTGCCACCGCGTACCGCTTAGTTCCGCGCCTCACTGCAAGAGCGCAGCCATTTCGGCGCCTGGCGGTACCACTGGTTTTAAGCCATTCTTGTATATACGTTTGCTTGCCCAACTTAACCTAACCTAACCTACTCTCCCGGTCACATTTCACGTAACCCACCTCGGAAGGTAGGTCTCGAAAATCGCAACCAACCGATTCCCGGTCACTTTTCGTTGCGGTAACGTACGGTATCGTACATGACCGTGCTGTGCTTAACTCCGCCCTCTTTTAGTAACTGAAGTAATAAAATGTCGGTCACCAACTGATTTTCAAAACCTGGTCACTGAAAACATAACATGGTTACTAAACATAATTTGCTTTTAAGTATTCGTGGTGGGGGGGGAGGTTAGGGAGTGGGGGGAGAAGTTTGGGGCGTGGGAGGGGAGTGAATTGACCATGCGAAGTACGGGCTTACGCCTAGTTGAACTTATATTTACTTTTTGCCATATTTAATCAAAAAATAAAAATGAAAAAAGGCAGGGGTTTTGAACGGAATCAATATTCTAGATCATCAAGACGTAAACCATTAGGATTTTATGCCAAAATTATTTTCAGAAATAATGAGTTAATGTAACAATGCAAAAATAATACGAATGCACTGCATAATACAAAAATGACAAAGTTGAGTTTTTACACGTTCAGGATTATTTTACTCAATACGGTGGTCTGCTTGAATTAATGCATGAAAGAACACTTTAACAACATGCTAAATACTAATTTGAAAAAATTGAAATTTTACTAATCAAATTGCTTGATTGTAAAATCAGCATCACGCTTACTTGAGAGTTTTTCAAACCGTAACGTTTAGTAAAGAGCAATAAATGGGGTGTGTATAAAAAAACAAGCAGGAAAAATTCCAACACGCAGGTGTTGGAAAAGCGTGACACTAAAGTTTGAACAGTTTTAATGCTTTTGCTAGCAATGATAATTAGAAACCATTCATCAGAAAAGAACCAAGTGACATGGAGCTGATCTCGAGAAAATTGAGTTCAAAGTTGAAGAGCTAGCTTTTAAACTAAAAGCTTGGAATTACTAACGTTTTGATTTCATGCAGCTATAGTGTTATGTTTTTGCATTTTAATACCGGCAAAGTGAAATTTCCCATGCACGAAAGGTATTTAATTTTTAGCGTTTAAAGTGACTTGGTTCCTTTATTTTCTTTTTTTTCTATCATAATCACGAAAAACGACTCTCTAATAGAAACCAAGAGGCAGTTGGTTCACACTGTTGATTATTTTAAGTCCGTTCGAAATTCTATGAAAGGAACCGAGTTGGAGTTGGTTCCTTACGTGACTCGGATTAAGGTTAAACCTAATCGGGAAAAGGAACCAAATTCTCATTTGATTGAATCACTTGGACAATGACATCAACGAAGCTCACAAGCTCCACTTTTACCTAGAATTTCAACGGAAATAATTTTTATTAGAAGAAGCACTTGTTGCTTCGAGATTCAGTTTTGCTAGCTCAATCAACCAATAACTCAGTTTTACCAAAAATGTCACTTGGTTCTTTTGTGAAAAATGCTGTCGAATTGAGCTTGTTTGGTAAGAAATAATAAAAAAATTAATTTACATCAGATGTATGTAAAAGAAAATGTGTCAAAGGAGTTGTTTTTTTCAAAACTTTGGAGGGCTCTTGCTCAGAAGAGAAACATTTGAAGCACATGTGCATGTAGGAAAATAAAATCTTATTTCTTGACTCCAAAAATACACTCCATTAGACGCCCGGAATTTTCCACCATCTCAAAAAAAATGTGTCCAGCAAAAACCGGGTCCAAACCTAGGTGCGGCGAGTGAGTAGGGGTTAGGACCACTATACGTAGGATTTAAGGACAAACCCTCCGAATATTCCCCTATCTCTAAAAACAATTGTATAGCAAAAGTTCGGGTCCGAACCTACGCTCGGCGAGGGGGGGGGGGGGGGGGGGGGGGTTAGCGCCTAGAGCCACTACGGACAATCTTATAGAACAAACCCTTCAAATTTTCCACCATTCCAAGAAAAATTTGTCCAGCAAAAGTTCGGGTGCAAATCTGTGTGTGGTGAGGGGGGGAGGACCACTACGAGCAATATTAGAACAAACCATCCGAATTTTCCACCATCTCAAAAAAAAATTGTCCGGCAAAAGTTCAAGTTCGAACCTGTGTGCGGCGGGTAGGTGGAGGAGTAGGAGCACAACGGACAATCTTACAGAACAAACCCTTCGAATTTTCCACCATCTCAAAAAACATTTGTCCAGCAAATGTTTGGGTCCGATCCTGTGCGCGGCGATTTGGAGGGGGTGGGGGTTAAGACCACTACGAACAATCTTTAAACAAGCCCTTAAAATTTTCCACCATCTTCAAAAATCTGTCCAGCAAAAGAACGGGTTCGAACCTGTGTGCGGCTAGTGGTGGGGGGAGTAGAACCACTACGGACAATCTTAAAACAAACCCTTCGAATTTCCCACCATTTTTTTAAAAAAAAAAAAAAAAAAACTGTTCAGCAAAAATTTGGGTCCGAGCCTGGGTGCGACGAAAAAAATCAATATTTGCGGCATACGTTCGCACGAATGACTTACGTTGCTGCACCTGTATAGCATTCGCGTTCAAAGAAATTCAAGTTCTACGCTTAGTATTTTAATGAAATCAACAGGAATACCAAAACTTTCATAATTTTAAGATAAAAGACGCTACGACTTCCAGGATCTCAGCAATAACTAAACGATCAATGAAACCCGTTAAAAGAAAATACATTTTTAATTTTTCAAACCTTTCCCGCCAAGGTATGGCCATAAGCAAGACAGCCTACACATATATCAGATATGAAAATGAAAACAATAAGCGTACCGTGTATATAATATACGGCACGCTTAATAGAAGAAAAGAAAAAAAAAGCTGAACTTCTTGCAAAAGGCTTCGATTTTCGAGAAACGCTCAGTGATCGCTAATTTGGAGTCAGACATCTTTTAGATAGGTTATTATGTACTGCGCCATCTGAGGTGGTGGCTGGGCTTGAGCGGAGGGCATCACCTCTCTAAATTGTATAACTCAATTGAGGACCCTCGTTTTTTGTTTTTTTTACAGGTGCGGAAAGAACGCACGATTCTAAGACGTTCAGCGCAAATACGAGGCATGGGGATTCTGAGCGTTTATTATTCTCATCGCCTTCAATTGGCCAAAATTGCGGATTTAGACCGTCTTCCAAAAACTTCATCTGATAAAATGTTCCATGATTTTGAAAATAAATTAGGGGCCCCCAAATGGCAACAGTGTAAATTTTACTTGAAAACTGTATTAATAACTGGAAAGTTCTTCTTCAGGCCCCAAGCACTTTTTCAATTCCGCCCTTTTTTGAGGAGTTTTGATTTTTTTTTTAAACTTGACTGATATCGAGCTTTGAGGTTTGATGTAGGGAAGATGAAATTTGATATTGACATGCTCGATTTGCGCTATAAGTCTTAGAATTTTGCATTTTTTTTTTCGAATCTTTCATAAAAAATGAGAGCTCCAATTTGAGTTGAGCAATTAAGGGAGACAGACGGGTGGTGATCGTCGCTCTCCCCCCCCCACCCTGGAGTGGGTGGCGCGCAGAACCTACTTAAAGGAAGATCCCCTCCAAATAAATGGACACATATCTGAGCGGTTTTCGGGAATCGAAGCCGTTCTCAAAAAACTCAGAACATCTTGATTTTTTTTTTTTTTTTTTTCATACGAACCCAATTGGATGCTAAAATAACAAAAGAAATGAATCATGTTTTTTTCAGTATATTTCTTTAAAACTAAAGGTAAAACTTTTAAATCTGCAGATAAAAAAATTCAACCCATAAAAAATGAAACAGCGAGAAGAAATCTTGATATTTTACCTAATAGCTTTGTTATTTCATCTGTTCACAGGTAAGGTTTAAAAACAGGGCTTGCAAATGAACGAAAGACATTTTGCGTTGCCAGCGATCACCTTTTCGGTGTTTCCATGTTTCATTTCATTACATTCTCCTTTAACTCTGGGGAAGAAGTTGATATTATGGCATCTTTGAGGTCTTCATTTGTTTCGAAACATTCACCATCAAGAAATTCCTTCTTTTCACCGAATTAATGGTAATCTTTCGATGCTAAATAGAGTGAGTAGGGTGGATGGTCTGAACTATCTAATATGAACTACTATTCCCCAGAAGGTCCAGAATTCCAGTTGTTTTATTGCATGACAAAGCGAGGATCATGAGGCCAAATGCAGTGACGCAAATGCAAGGACCTGGTCGCGAAAAAAAATCAATTAAGATGTTTCTGGTCCACTTCTCTTTTCCCTTATTTTAGTAATGAGATTGTTTTGATTGATTTCTTTTGAGTATCTGAAGAGTTTCTTGGTAGAAAAACATTTTGAATACTAAATCCTACGAAGCCCTCAAAAGAGCCGTTGTTGACTGCTGCAAAGGATTGGCGATAGGACAATAATTGGAATGTATTTTCAAACTTTAGAACAGGTACCAAACATGCATTGAAGTTCACGTTCATCATGTAGGAACTTGACTTTTGAAACGTAGAAGTCGGAAGAAATTTAGATCTTTGATGCGACCAATAGTTTTAAGTTTTTCTCAAAACATGAAGAAAGATCTGGACGACCATTCTAAAGAAAGCGAACTGATTTGACTGATATCTTCTATCTAACTAAATTTCTCGAACAATTTTCGAACTTTTCATACGCTTTTCCTCGACCCATGAAAACTTTCGCTCAGGACGATGTCGATATTTCCAAACCTCATTTAAAAGTTATCATATACCAGTAAAAATAATGATAGAACAAAAACCTTTGCCCGTATTCGAGATTTTCCCATTCTTGGTAATAAAAAAAAAAAAAAAAAAAAAAAAAAAAAAGAGCGTATAAGGGGCAGTTTCGACAACCCTTAGTTTTTCAAGATGTTGAAAATTGATTTAAAACCGGTATGGCAAGTGTCCGTCAGTGAAATCATTTTCACAAAAAAATGGTGAATTCAGTTTTGAAATGCATCCATTTTCTACTCATAGAGACTTTCGTTACTCTCTCAATTATAACATGATTAACAGATAAAATAACATGAAACGGCTAAACAACATAACAAACAGATTGCAGCAATGAAGTTTTGTACATATTTGTAACACAGATACAGAGTCAGGACTAGAAAATGGTTTCCTGGTATCCATGATCTCACTATATTCGAAAGTTTTGAGGAAAACAATTCTCTGTCTTCCAAAATTAGTAGAAGTAGCGTCTTCCAGATGATCATTGTTATTGTTTATTTGAGATGGTTGTCGATGTTTCAGTTTTGCTCGTTGGCAATTTAGAAGTCAAAAGATGCCGTAAAATTTCAGGTATTTCCTCGGTTGGCTCTGGACCTCCAGAAATGAAATAATTGCCAGCAACTGGTATTCCCAAATTATATTTCTCAACAAATTCAGATATTGAGAAATGGGCCCGATCTTGTTCAATTGGCCTGAAGGAATAAAAAAGAATAATGATAGGTGTGCTAAGTCTTAGAGATGAAAAAGTGCATAAAATTTAAGGAAGAAGGTTTCATCGTATAATATTTTACGGGCTGATTACTGATTTTATTAAGTGGCAAATATTTTCTAACAATATATATTTTCCAGGTTTTGATAATTCAGTCTATTTAAGATGTAGGCATCAAGTTTGCCAAAACTTACAGTCAAATCCAAAATTGGAAGCATAGAAGTCGTACACCTGTTCAGATATTCATTTTTTTGCA
Organism: Trialeurodes vaporariorum; assembly: GCA_011764245.1. Taxonomy (NCBI): domain Eukaryota; kingdom Metazoa; phylum Arthropoda; class Insecta; order Hemiptera; family Aleyrodidae; genus Trialeurodes; species Trialeurodes vaporariorum. The sequence goes on from VMOF01000111.1 coordinate 45,796,258, forward strand.
TTTTTTTTTTTTTTTTTCAGTTCTTGACAAGTGTTTAGTGATGCGCAAACTGCAAGAAAACTGATCGGATTTTGTGCATTTTTTTAATGAAATTACTGTAGACGGAATGTAACGCGAGACAACCAATAATGTTTGTAATATTTTCATTGCAACCCATCAAACCTTTTCAAAATTGTTAAGCTTCATTATTTTTTCAGTAATTAAATTGTTAATATAAATAACGTACTTATATTAACGTTGACTTCTCTTTAATTACTATGTTTGATGCCACCAAACACAGCTAAAATAATATTATTAAGGTGCACGGTAGTACATAAGCGAAGTTCTCACACAACACTTTTAACTCTTACAGGGAGCAAATCCCCCCCTAATTGAACCAGCATTGAATATAAAGTTCTATAGACCGTATCACCGCGTTGATAGAAAGAGCAATGGAGAACAAACTTGTGTGCTCCGTTGCTTTTCTGGATACAGCACAAGCCTTCGATAAAGTATGGATCGAGGGACTTGCGTTTAAGATATATAAAATATTACCATTTAATTATTATGAATTGCTCTTATCATATCTGAGTGAAAGATCCTTTCGTGTCAGACAAGAAGGATGTGTATCCAAATTAATGCAAATATTAGCCGGGGTCCCTCAGGGTAGTGTCCTTGGGCCCATCTTATTTCTGATATACATATATGAGTGACTTCCCGGTCATTAAAGGCACTCGACTAACAACCTTTGCTGATGACACCGCAATATCTGCGGTGGGGCGGGACCCAACAGAGGCTAATATAAAATTACAGAGGTTTAGATGCGACCTCTAAGTTTTGTAAAGAATGGCGAACCGTGCTCAGTGGACCCAAATCGCAACATTCCATTTTTACGAATCGAAAGACCCCTCGCTTACCTGTCTATCTAGACGGAGATATAGTTCCTAATGTCAATATTGCAAACTATCTGGGTATGTGGCTCGACACAAAGCTTTCGTATGGGCCACATATTCAGAAGAAGCGGCAACAAATAATGACCAAATTCAAAAGTATGTGGTGGTTCTTTCGACGTAATTCTGGGCTGTCGTTATCAAACAAAATGATTCTATATAACATGGTTTTGAAGCCGGTCTGGACCTATGGATCGCCTCTGTGGTCCTGTGCTTCCCGAACACATATTCAGAAAATCCAGACGGTGCAAAATAAAATTCTCAGGGGACTCACAGGAGTAAAATGGGACGAGTATATCAGTAATGACATAATCCACCAAGTGCTCGGTGTATCCACAGTGAAAGATAGCATTAAAAAAGTGACAGATAGATACTACCGCCGACTATCTGAACTCTAGATTTGACAGAACGTGTTGAGTTTATCCAAGTCTTGAAAGAGGTGTATTCAAAATCGGCGAAACCCCCCCTCCCTCTCGAAAATAAATGTCAACTAAACAGGGTGATTCAGTATCACAAGTGACACCAGTCCTGAAATTTTCAAGGCCAAAAATGAATGAGCTCACGGTGGGCTGTCAAAGTTCGATTTTGGCAAAATGTTAAAACATCCTTTCTCAAACGAAAAGGAACATTTTAAAACCTGCTTTGCGCAAAAAGAACCACTCAAAGAGTTTTTTCGGCTGATGGAGTAGTAACAGTGGGTTTTCCAACTTTTCGTCGAGTTATTGCAAATTTTTCGTTTGTGTTTTTCGGTTTGCAAAACTTTCACTAAAATTGAGATTCGTCAAAGTGTTGATTTGTCAATTTTGACTAAAAACGCATATATTGTTTAACTTTTCGGTGCCGAATAACGTCAATTGCATGTTGAAGAAACGATTCTTTCAAAAGTTAAAGTTGGGATGAAGTTTGAAAATGCCGTAAAATGCAGCATCAGAGATCGTCAATTTCACCCAAAATAATGAGAAATCGGCAAGAAAGAATCATGTGGGTGTGAAAATTTGCGTCCGAGGGTATTTTTCATCACTTTCGGTTTTAAAGACGAAAAATGTTTCATGTTTTATTATTTTTTATTAAACATTTTAACGATGTTTTAACATTTTGCCAAAATCAAACTTTGGCAGCCCACTGTGTGCTCGCTAATTTATTTTTGGACCCGAAAATTTCAGGAATGGTGCTCTTTGTGATACTGAATTACTCTGTATAGTTAACATTTATTTTCGAGAGGGGGTGGGAATTTGCCGATTTGCCGAATACTGGTATTCTTACAATGAATTAAAAACGCATGAAATGTACGTTTCAAATGTGTCTAAAATATGTATAAAATAAACCACTCTCTAAATAGGTACCTATGTAACGTATCAAATACATGTATTTTATTTCTACCAGGGTTGAGACAGAAAAAAAAATAATAATTTGGTAAGCTTATTGGGATTGCCGTTCTGTACCTGAAATTAACCAGCTATTTTTGCCCTATTTTGCCAAAGGTCCAGTTTTGCCTTTCATTGAGCAGAGATAAGTTTTCTTAAATTGGTCGAAATCACATTTTGGAACTTGAAAGAGCTAAGAGAAATAAATAAAAGAGGTCGTTGAAGGGCTTTCACAGCTTGTTGCACACCGGCGCCATGCGTGGAAGGGCTTATCAACTTACTTCTGTCTTCTGCACAGCTTGTCGGGACCAAAATCCTGCATGCAATCAATGTTTCGAAGAATTACGTTGTCAGCCGTTTGTACAGAGGTTGGAAATACGCCATCTACGCACGTCGCACGTCGCACATGTATACGTGTACTTAAAGCTGTGTACATCAAGTTGTGAACGACCAACTCCTCTGAAACGATCTTTATCAAAGGATTAAGAGTATGTTCAATAATTTTATCCTTGAAACTGAATAAAAGCATTTTCACCTGTTGTCTAGTCGCGGTTCATCAAACTCAGCTGGGCCGTGATCTGGTTGGAGATACGCAAGGAAAACGTACCGATGAGGAACTTAAAAATAAAAAAATAAAGAAGCAAATCAGCATGCAGCATGAGTAAACTTACAATTTTGGATTTTGATCCAATAATTATACAGTTTTGGTTCTTTTTGTCTGCTTTACAAATGCGGTTTTCATAGATCTTTCTCTCTATGATAAAAGTAAGGATAAAGAAACTCTATCTCTCTTTATGTATAGCATACTTTATCCTTATTTTTAAAAAGGGAGATGTTGCAGTGTCACGCCTAGCGGCAACCCTGTCTTTCTAGTTAGTCATGTTGGCAGCTCTGCGAGCTGGACCAGCTGATCATTATAATAAAGTTAGCTCTAAGCAAAAAAGGCACAAGCCGCATCGTTCCTGTATAATTTATATTCAAGAATATATATCTTTGTAAATCATGTTGTGATTCTTTTACTAACAAGTCCTAAAACAGGTTGCATGAACGTAGAAACTCACTGCATACACAAACATACACATATATTTCCAACAAAAAATACATTCAATTTTTTCTCCTTCTTTCAGTGAAGATTCACGGATGGAACAACGGTCGACACGAAGAGGATAAATAGTTCCGTTTTGCGTTGATTTTGAGTAGAAACAAAATTCAATATGTGAGAGCACAACTTGTTGACTCTCTGAGAAGGTGTGAAAGCGGATGTTCTAGCTATACGGGGATTGCATTAGGTAACACAGCTATTTTAGAAGTTTACAAACCAGGTTTTTTGGCGCTATTTGACAAAACCTTGAGGTTGTTTTATAAATATTTCTGCATTTAAAAAACCATTCAGAAAATCTGTCTCAACATCCATTGAATGTATTTTATAATCTCCGTGGTTTGCAACAGAAAGTATCAGCCTCAGAGTCTGAAGTTTTGCCACTGGAGAAAATAAGTCATCGTAATCAAACCCGTATTGTTGACTGTATACCCTTTTTCAACCTGTCTAGCTTTATACCTGGAAATATTTCTATCCGAATAAGTTTCTTTCTCTTGAAATTTTCATTTTCTGGCAGATTTTGAAGTATCCAAGTTCCATTCGCATAAATTGAGCCAAATTTGTTGTTCACCTCTGAAAACCACTTTTCTCTATTTTTGCTCTGGATTGCCTCGTCATAATTTCTTGGTCCGTCATTCAGCATGTCAGCGCTGATATAGCTAATGTTCCGTAGTTTTCAGGTCTGTACCAGTCAGGTTGCATTCTGATTGTAACCGGTTGTCTTCATAGTGGTATATCATTTTTTTCATGACTAGATTCAGATTCTTCTTCCGTGTTTTGCAGAGGTTGTTTGCATGATTTATTTTCAATATCAATGTCAAATATCGAATTACTGTTCCTGTCCTCTATTTTTCTTTTAAGTATTACGGGTTGGGTGCACTCTAACGGCTTTTTAACACTGTTTTTTATCACCAATGTGTTTGAGGTCACGGCTTGTTTTTTTTTTTATTTTTATTTTGCATGGTTTTCTTTCTCAATTAATTTTTCATTTAGAATCCTTAAAAGCACAAGCAATGAGTTTTCTAAAAGTATTTTCACAAAGGTTTTTCAAGCAATAAGGGGCGGGTGGAACCAAGCGGACCCCACGACTTTAAAGACTTTTATGTCTTGTAATATACAGGGTGTAAAAAAAAAGGAGCAGCTCCGAATAACTCGAGTTTGGGTTCGAATTTCAAAAAACGCTGAAACACGGGTTCCATTATTTTGAAGGGGGCCATCTTTTAGGGGGGTTGCCAAATTCCAGGCCCCCCCCCAGGGGGGCGGGTACGGGGTCACCGCCCCCCTAAATCACATTTCTCAAACGGCGACCCCTAATTTTTATGACATAACTTTGAAGAACATCAAATTCTAAGCATTTTGGCGCAAACCGCAGGTCGATATCGTTTTTCGTGTTCGAGATATCGAAATTCAAAGTTCGATTTTGACCCATTTTCAAAAATTCATAACTCCCGCTAAAAAAGTCGGAATTGAAAAAACTATTAGCTTAATATGCTTTACAAAACAAGTCCTTTTCAAAAAAATACAGCTGTCCAGGAAATTTGATTTTTAGGCTCCGAAAAAAATATTCAAAATTTTCGAAAGTTTTGAATCGGTGATATTCTTGTAAACCGGCCAGAATCGACAATTTTGGCTCAAAACCTGTTGGCTGAGTCCAAATGAGCGATGCAAAGCGCTTAAAAGCTCAAGAAAGTCTCAAAATCACCTTTAAAATGATCAAACTCAATATTGAGAACACTGCTAAATTTAGAGTCAGGAAATACCTCTCTCTCGGGCTTTAATGGGGTTTTGGGGACTTTTGAGAGCTTTGCATCGCTCGTTTGGACTCAGCCAACAGGTCTTAAGCCAAAATTGTCGATTCTGGCCGGTTTACAAGAATATCGCCGATTCAAAATTTTCGAAAATTTTGAATATTTTTTTCGGAGCCTAAAAATCAAATTTCCTGGACAGCTGTATTTTTTTTGAAAAGGACTTGTTTTGTAAAGCATATTAAGCTAATAGTTTTTTCAATTCCGACTTTTTTAGCGGGAGTTATGAATTTTTGAAAATGGGTCAAAATCGAACTTTGAATTTCGATATCTCGAACACGAAAAACGATATCGACCTGCGGTTTGCGCCAAAATGCTTAGAATTTGATGTTCTTCAAAGTTATGTCATAAAAATTAGGGGTCGCCGTTTGAGAAATGTGATTTAGGGGGGCGGTGACCCCCGTACCCGCCCCCCTGGGGGGCCTGGAATTTGGCAACCCCCCTAAAAGATGTCCCCCTCAAAATAATGGAACCCGTGTTTCAGCGTTTTTTGAAATTCGAACCCAAACTCTAGTTATTTAGAGCTGCTCCTTTTTTTTTACACCCTGTATAAATCTCAGTTAAACTAACTGACTGACTCACGTATGATCAACGTACCTCGGTAACGGTGGGGGTTACGGGTCTGATACTTTCCATATCGAAGGATGTTTATATGAATAGGTGATATAAGAAGGTTTTTTTTTTTTTTCTGCGCGCCATTTCCGCGGAGATATCGCGGTCTAAAGGGGTCGTTTTTCCCATAAGGACAATGGGTGCGAGAGAGAGTGTGAGTGCGACAGACGATCTCCATTGCCGGAGCTGCAAGTGACTATAGGATTCGTCCGTAAGTGGTTTCTACGTTCGAATTTAGAATAACAGCGCCGCAATGGTGCAACGCGTATAGCAACCATTGGGTTGCTATAAGGCCACTGTTCGTTTTGAATTGTCAGCTGTTGAAGGGTTACGTAGTTATTAATATAGCGATATTTGCGTGGAGAGCTGGAATTATTAATGTACAAAGCCCGCAAGAAGTGAAAGAATTTTTTTTTAAAAAAATGGTGGGCAGAAAAATAAAAGAAAACAAGCGGTTATTTCAAACCCATTCGTGTTAGAATACATTGTTAAATCCCCCGTCTACCTTGAAGCGCAATGTCTTTGATAGACGTACCCATACGAATTCTATGATATGGAGGGGGCACCACGATTTTTGGGTAGGGGGGAGGGGGTCTCATCCAAAGGAATGAAGATTAATTCAAACAGCATAGCAGCTTTTTATCTAAACTCGTTCAATAGTTAGCCTAGAAGGGCACCCCGATTTTTGGGTAGGGGGGAAGGGGGACTACAAACAAACGAAAAATAAGTCGAAATAATGAATATTGGCCAAAACTGCAACTTTTATCTCAACTCGTTCAAAAGTTAGACTAATATGAGGCACGGGAGTGGGGGGTGGGGGTTGAACTCCCCCAAAAAGTTGTCATCCAAAAAATGAAGATTATTAATCCGAACAGCAGCTTTTTATCTCAACTTGGTCAAAAGTTAGACGGGGTGGGGCACGGGGGGGATAGAACTATAAAATAAAACCTCCGATATAATGAATATTGGTCAAAACTGCAACTTTTTATCTCAACGCGTTCAAGTTAAGACGGGGGTGGGGCACGGGGGAATGGGGGGGGGTGTTGGACTCACCCAAAAGAATTGTCATCGAAAATTATGAACATTAATCCAAACAGCAACTTTACATCTCAACTCGTTCAAAAGTTAGGCTCCGGGGGGCGGGGGGTAGGGTGATTCTTACTTTTCAAAAATGAGTATTTTTGGTGCGAACGGTCGATTTTTTGTTCTTTGTGGTCTAAAAAATCGACCCATAACAAGCATGTTGAAAAAAATTGACTCTAAGTGGCCCCTCATCGGCAAAAAGGGCGTAAGTACCAAATATGAATTTTTGGGTGTTTCAATAGTCAATTATGGTGTAAAATAGCCACTTTTGGCCCATAGGGCTAAAATTTTCATTATTTTTTGCTTATCTGCAGTCCTAATGCCATAAAAGTCCATTTTAAGATATGCGTAAAATGCTCTCGCCGCGCTTGTCCAGGCAATGGGTGATTATTGGAAGAACAAATTCCCATCAAAGGTTTTTTGGGCTTAATCGCTTCGTCTTGGTGTCAGTAATGACCACCTAAAAGTCCCCGTGCCTAGGTGCTGTGCTAAATTCAGGGGAGGGGGGAAAGGGCCCCAAAATCGATTATTTCGATATAAAACGAAAACGATGCAAGATATAAAAAAAAATCGATACATATGTTTTTTTGTTTCTGAGGTAATTTCCAACAAGAAAGGTCTTCTGTGTTTTTACGCTCTGACGACGTCTAAGCTCTCAAAAACACGCTTAAAGTTTTCGGCGATTTTCAGGAAAATTGATACCTACCCCGTGGCAACGCTCCTTTAACGCAACGTTATTTTTAATGATTTCGATCGCCTTACCGTATAGCATTTAGAGTGCTCCGATTTTTATAAAATTAGGTAATCGGGGGTTATTTAGGTCGCTGATTTCATTTTTGGAGTCCAAATTTCCTTAAAACGTGATTCAGACAAGCTTTTTGAGCTTTTATCACAAAATACAGTGTTTTAGGTTTTGGGACGGGTAGTTGGGTTAGGACTGTAAAATAAAACCTTCAGTGTAATGAATATTAGTCAAAACTGCAACATTTTATCTTAACTTGTTCAAGAGTTAGACGGGGGTAGGGCACGGGAGAATGGGGGAGGGGGTTTGGACAAATAATTATCATCCGAAGTTATACAGATTAATCCAAACAGCAACTTTACATCTCAACTCGTTCAAAAGTTAGGCGGGGGAGCTTTCAATCCTTGGTTGACACATGCGTTTCAATGGAGACAGATGTGAGAGAATTTCTCTGGGTTGCGCTACACGCCTACACGTAAAGGCAAGTACAGGACTTTTTCTTTCTCTCTTTTTCTCTCTGGCCCCTGTTTGAACATATGAGTCAGAAAATGATAGCATAGGAAGTTCGCTCTAGACTTTAGGTCCTATCATCTCTCAAGTCATTTAAAACGCGCGCGGTTTAATGAATGAAGAGAGAATGTGAGTGAGAGAGAGAGAAAGAGTGAGTGAGTGAGAGAAGGAGAGAGAGAAAGAGACAGAGAGAAGAGGACTGGGAAAGAAAGTGTATGTGAAAGAGAGAAAAAGAGATTGAGTGAGAGAGAGAGAGAGAGAGAGAGAGAGAGAGAGAGAGAGAGAGAGAGAGAGAGAGGGAGAGAGAGAGAGAGAGAGAGAGAGAGAGAGAGAGAGAGGGAGAGAGAGAGAGAGAGGGAGAAACAGAGAAAGAAAGAGGCGGAGGCTATTAAATAGTTTTCTATCGAGCTGCCTCACACACACTGCCGCTCAGAAACGACGCACACTTGCGCACGTTCACGCACACAACTCCCCAAATTACAGACGTACACTATGGTTGATGTCGTGTTGGAGCTCAGGCATAACGTATAGATGGCTCAGGATTTAACACCATGAGATTGTACGGGCGTCTTAGTGATTGTAAAACATTGTCTTTAACAATGTAAAAGAAGAAAAAGAATGAAGGTTATTTTAAATTTCGGAAGGCATATAATACGGTATACATATAAATAGGTCGAGGAGTGACCCACGAAAAAATAATCAGTTTTTTGTATGGATCCTCTCTCCCTTTCCTCCCCTAAAGAAAATATGAAATGGTGCAACTGATATTTTCCATGGGAGACTCGGAATTTTTCCGGTATGCTACCTCCAGTATACTCCTCATTTCCCTCTCCGAGTTAAATGATGAAACCGAAAACAGCGTAACTTAAATTTAAACATATTCACGGAAACGGCATTAGTTATAAAAGTTAGCGTACGGGGGAGGGAGGATTTGGGGTACTCACCAAAATGCTCCTAGGCTCATCCTTTTCTCTTGACTTTTGAGTGTATATTTTATTCCTGCTCATTCTGCATTAGGTTTTTTTTTCTAAATTTTAAATTTTTACGTAGCATTAAATTGTAATTTTAAACAGTTTTTTTACATCATTGTTTCAAAATTATTGGTCCAAAAACTTCAATAATATTCTGTCAAGAATAATATTTATAAGGAAAAAGCGCTAAATCTGGAATTCCCAGGCTGCGGGATGTGGATGGTGGGAGGGGAGGAATGGTTGGGAGAAGTTGGTGAACAAATGTTGTAAGTGTCAAAACCAATTTTCGACAAAAAGAGCCAAAACTTACGACCAGATTGCAGAAAAACCAACTTTAAACCTGTAAAACCCATACATTTTGAGCTCCTACACTTTTGCAATAAGCAAATCAAAATTTTGAACTCGGAAGTGGTCATTGTATACTGTTTGTAAGGGGAAGACTTGCCGTGCGAAGCACGGGTGTACAGCTAGTGTCTCGTATAAATGAATTAAAAAAAGTTTGAAAATTCGTGACTGTATAAAATGTACCCTCATTGACACAAACCTAGAAACAGACAAACATTAATCTAAAATACAATATTTTATCGCGAAGAACAGTCCCGGAGTTCGCGCGGACCCCTCCCTCCTTTAATAATATGAAGGTTAAAGACTTACATTGCAAATAATACGGCAATCCGCCAATGTACTGAGATAATGTTTCTCCTTTCAGAACGTTGCATCCAGGAATATTAACAACAATCCAATGTTGCCATTCTTTGTCTATTGGTAGAGAGCGTTTAGGACAGTCTGGATCTGTGAAAGTTTTTAAATCGAAGCGTTAGTTTCTGGATCAGCATTGATAAAAGAACACACAAGCAGAAGCGTTGAAGCCTGAAACATTTGTTTTTTCGATAGACTGATCATAAATTTATGAGACATTCTTAGCCCAGTGACATCAAAATTTATTAATAAAGAGCTTGATTCAAAATGGGGGCTTTTTGTCCCCCCCCCAACTATTTTCCTGAATTTTTGTATTTTGATAGTATACTTGATACAAGCAGTCTTTTTCAAATACTGTTCTTCTAAAATTAATTAGGGGGGGAGTTAGAGCGGGGCAAAGTCCCACCTTTCAAAAATTCATAACTTTCGCGTAAATCATCCGATTGAAACGCGATTTTCGCCAAAAGATGCGGATTGTAAAGAAATTTTGTGTCATGTACACAGAATTCAATTTCAATAATTTTTGACTTAGTTATCGTCATTTTGGTGATTTTTAGGCCACTCAAAATTTACCTAAAGTGAAATAAAATAAAACGATATTTTTTGATTTTGACCGAGTTAAAATATGTTAGTTTTCTTTAAATTTTGCGTAGAATGAGCTCAAGCAGAATGTGAGGCGATTTTTTTTTTTTTTCCGGAGTTATGCATTTTTTAGTAAGCGAAAAACGAGTTTTTTAGGGTACCCATCAGCATTCGATAGAGAGGCTCAAGTCAAATAAATGGAAACGTTATTTTTTGATTTTGATCAGATTGAAATTTGTTATTCCTTTCTAAATTCTGCGTAAAATGAGCCCAAGCAGAATGTGGGGCAATTTTTTGTTGCGGAGTTATGCGCGTTTTAGTAAGCGAAAGTCAAGAGTTCTATGGAGATGCTCAAAGACGTGGGTAGCCGTTTAGCCTGGGTAGCCTCAACCACTCGACTTTCGCTTACTAAAAAGCGCATAGCTCCGCAACAAAAAATCGCCCCACATTCTGCTTGGGCTCAGTTTACGCAGAATTTAAAAAAAATAACATATTTCAATCTGATCAAAATCAAAAAATAGCGTTTCCATTTATTTGACATACTTTTCTTACTTTCATGGTAATATCAGCTGAAAATATTGCGATTCTACTTTTCTTACTTTCATGGTAATATCAGCTGAAAATATCGCGATTCTAAAGAAATATTAAAATTCAATTAATTTATTTACCTGTGAAAATTAATGTGTAAAGACGGTTTTCTAAAGTGGGCCATTGCAGATTGGTTGGTTGCGTCTCAAAATCTCCCCTCGTAAAATTATTCCCAAATTTGACGGTTTTATTCTTATACAGTACCTATACATAATGCAAGCATATCTACAAGTTAGAATTGTCATTTTCTTTTATCAGTGACATGAGTGCTTCGGTCTAAAATGTGCAAGTGGACGAAAAAATTCGCCCTATATGATATCACGTGGTGGAAAGCAAAAAAAAATGACTTGTAACGACGGATAAGATTTGTGAGATTCAACAAATCGGTTCAGAAAATCCGAATGCAATTTCATTCTTAGTTTTTAAATTGTTTGTACGTTCATTTGAAATAAATAACAGGACGAAGTTTCGGGAGTATACCTTGTCATGTACTATCTATCTACGGTACTTTTTTTTTCATTTTCTTACTCTCTAAGCCATCCTGCATTTAATTCTGTAATGATAACCAGACGTTTCGATTTTCATAAAGAATCGTTCAGCCTATATTAATACAAAACTCTGGAACTTTGACAAACGGTTCAAAAAATCTGGACTAACCTTTGAATTGAGACCGAATTGAAATTTACAGTTCTCTTCAAAATGGTGGGTTTTTTAAAGACCCTTGGATGCTCAAGTTGCAGCACCAAAACCCGAACCAAAATTCTCAGAATAGAAAGGGGTGTCTATGACCTAAATTAAAACCCATTTGAAACCATTGACCCATTTGAAATATCACCTCTGTCTTGTGACACGTTCATGGTACAAGTTATACTTGTCGGTACAAGTTATACTTGTCGGTACAAGTTATACTTGTTGGTACAAGTTATACTTGTCGGTACAAGTTATACTTGTTGGTACAAGTTATACTTGTTGGTACAAGTTATACTTGTTGGTAAAAGTTATACTTGTTGGTACAAGTTATACTTGTTGGTACAAGTTATACTTGTTGGTACAAGTTATACTTGTTGGTACAAGTTATACTTGTCTTTATCAAAGTTCCAATCACACAGTTTTCAGAAAGTCTCTCGGTCCGATGAAGATTACTTAAAAAAGGTATTTGGTTTAGAAGGTGCCCAAAATTTTAAGTAGGAGTTTTTGGAAGTAAAGTTATAAGAACTGTAAGTTTAAACCATTGATCCATCTCCCATAGCTCATTATTCAAAAATACTAATTTTGTGTACACTGCTTTGCTCGGTTGAGAACTCGGTTGTTGGTAGCTGCTTAGATAATACTGATTCAAGCCACGGTATTCGACAGTAAACCTGTTAAAGTAATGTTGAAGCAGAACCAGAAACTTCATCCGTGGTCTCTTCTATTCATTTCTCTAGTTTTCATACCGTTCACCAAGGGGAGAAGGGGTATTATCATGTGCTGCTGATTCGGGGCTATTATGTTTTCCCTTTTTTAAAAATGAATAAATAAATAAGTTCAAGAGCTTGCTTCTCTTCTATAAGACGCAGAAAATAATACTTAAATGTAACCTTTTTTAAATTTTATGTTCAAGTATTGCTGTTATAAATCTGTTCAAGACGGATCATTCATCAAGCAATCACTATACAAAAAACATGCATTCTTCTTGTCATACTTGCCTCCATTGGGTTGAGAGGAGCATTTGGGATCAATTCTGGAACGATCCCTGCGTCTTCAAACTTTGCTCTCACATCTTCGGCATTTCTTGGAAAATCCTCTGTATTTCCTGTTCCAACAGTCAGCGAGAGCAAAAAAAAGGATCCACCTATCAAAATATGTCGAGCCATTGTTTTATTTCACAGGCCAGTCTGACGATTTACCACTGCTGTAAATTTTACACACACGAAATACCAAATTACAAAAAAAATAATGAGGTTTAAAATTGGCTGATCGAATGCCTAAAGAAAGGATATGAAGATAATGGATGGACTGCCAACACTTTGATGAATAAGATTTCCTTAAAATGGACATTTTTGGCCTCGGCTGGATTCCAGCAAAAGCATGGATATTCATAAGGTTTGATATTAACAGAGAAATCCTTAAAAATTAGCTCTTTTTTTCCTTTACATTGTTATAGACAATGGTTTTTTTTTCTCATCAACAACTCCTATACAATTCTAACGGGGTAAAAAATCCGTTCACTCACACCAAAGCAATTTAACCACCATAACTCATAAGAACCTATGAGTTTAAGTGAGACAGATAGACGCATTTATAACTCCTTCTCTCTCTGAAGTTTCACTGATGTCTTCGAGCTTCATTTGATTTTATCGCTTTTGATTTCAACAATCTTCGTAGCGTGCTCTCCTGTTTTTCCTTCGTCCGCAACGTATGGTGCAGCGCGCGCTGCGTTGCAGCTCACGGTTTATGTTGCGGCGAGCTCAGACTCCCCCTCTCACGAGTTTTAAAATCGGGCGACAAGGTGATATCGGGTTATATTCGGGGGTTATATCCGACTTTTCACCAATCGGTGGCTATCGTTGCTCAGCGCCAGAACGGTATGCTTATTTACGTTAAGATTGACGATCACTTCCAACTGCCTCATTTGGCGCAGTGGAACAGTGCTCGCTCGTGGAACCTGCGGTCCCGGGTTCGACCCCAGCCCAGAGTGTAAACTCTTTTCTTTTTTCCCAAATTAAATCAATTTTTAAATGACTGAATATACATATCTAGGTGCACATGTAGGTATAATTCCGTAATTATTAACGTTACGCACTTTTTTGAATTATGATTTAATTATATTCAAGCACCACTAAAGGGCTACCTTCGGCCATAAATATCAAGAAAATAACGGCGGATACGTAATAAATAACGATTTAATGAGTATAATAGTGAAAATAACAGAATTTATCATCAATTTTGTGTCACCTACTTAACCAATACTCCTGTGAGGTTAGGTTAGATAAGGTTCGGTTATTGATAGGTTGTAATGGTTGCTCAAAAGAACCTCTAAATAAATAATCAAATAATAACTAAACTAAGTAAATACTACAGAAATTGTTTCCGCCATTATTTTCGTGTCATTATTTATGCCCTAAGGAAGCCTTTCAGTGGTGCTCGAATAAAATTAAATCATTATTGAGAAAAGTGCGTAAAGTAAATTATTTACCATTTCAAATCGAAATGATTTTCGCGGCTTTCTAAATCAGCATCGGTTCGACGGGCGGTTATCCCGAAAGAGCACCGAAAGAGCACCGAAAGAGTTGGTGCAAAATTGGAGATAACCACCGAATAAAACCGGTGTCACCTTGTCGCCCGATGGAAAGACTCCCCTCTCACCCCTTTGAAACCCTCCCTCTTTCTCCCTCTCTATCTTTCTCTATTTCTCTCTGCCTCTTTTTTCTGTTTCTCTCCCGTATTTTGATCCCGGGATTGGTTCTTTGGTAGTAAAACAACGTGACTCACAGTTTTCAGACTGTCAATCTGATGCTCTTTTTGAAACTGTCATCAATAAACTGTGATTTCCCGCTAAGCTTAGACAGCGATGATTCGTATAAACTGCCTATTTTCAAACTATTTATTAAGGGACTTGAACACGAGTTTATTATTGAGTTTTAGACTTTTTTATAATGTGATTTTACTGATTCTTGCTAATTTTCACATTAGATTGGAAAATTGAATTGTTGTTCTTGTTCTCTAATTCTCTTTTATTGAATGAGTTGGGTGCACCCTAACGGCTTTTTGACAATGTACTCTAACACTAATGTGTTTGTATTCGTGGCTTGTTTTTTTTCTTAGAGGGGTGGGTTACAAGTAAGAATGGTAAGCTTCAGGGTGTGGTCAATACAACCTAACTTATAGTGAAAATAAGTAATGTGTAATGGTAGAATGTGTTTAGTTCCCTGTAATACATGGTTCAGTCTACCTTGTGCGTTGAAGTTGACCAAACTTCCTGATTGGAGGCAAAATCTAACCTTTAATATTTAACTACTGTGCTTTTATCGCTGTTGTAAATTATTATTCAAAGATCGTCAAAAGCAGTTTTTTGTTTACTTTTTTTTTTCTTTTTTTTGAGCAAAATAAATCTAAAAATGTTAATGCTCACTGAATATACTATAACAACCATCAAAATACTATCGTAACGTCGTGAATGGCTTATAACACTATAACACACTTCTTTAAAAAACGTTGGATCTAAGATGCTAAAGCAAGCCCCTTTCGAAATAAAAATATGCCATCTCCAAAAAGTTAACTTGAAAGGGTTCTTTCAAGCCCCTAATTATGTCTTTGAAATTTCAAAATTTTCAGGCTGAAAGAAAAGGAACGACTTCTAAATTCAGAAAACGCTAAAGCACGCGGGTTCTATTAATTTCCAAGAAAACCATTTTCGGGGGGGGGCATCGATTTTCAGGCCCCCAAAGGTAGTGGGGCTGGGGAACATGAGCCCCGATGGTCAAAAAATATCTCCCGCCCTCCACCTTAGGGCCATGTGAGAATTGATGGCCAGGGAAAACGGTTAATGAAACCCATAGTTAAGCGTTTTCTGAATTTCGAAGTCGTTTCTTTTTTGCAGCCTCTGAAAACGTGGCATTTTTACTTTCTCACTCCCCATCAGGTAGAGAAAGTATTGTAATCATGAACGATTTGAAAATTGAGTTAGCTCCATTTCTTGGCATTTGATGACCCCAGAAACCCAAAAAACCATATCCCAAAAAATGTCCGTCTGTCTGTCTGTCTGTCTGGCTGTCCGTCCGTCACGGATGATATTTCCTTAAATATTCATCTGTTTGCATTCAAATTTGGCAAGAAGAATTAATTTCTACTTTCCAAGAGGAGCTTTTTTAGATTTCGTTCAAAGTTTTAATTAAGGGAACCCCAAGATTAGGCCAAAATTGGCAAAAAAATGGAATTTCTAAAAAATGGCTCTAAGGATTTCCTTGAAATTTGGTGAAAATATGCTCCTGAGAAAAATCGAATGGCATCATTCATTTTTTGAGATAACTCAAATAAGGGTAGTTATGGGAGAGGGGGATGGGTGAAATGGGGGTAAAATACCCATTTCCGAGAGCACTATGGTGAGGATTTTCTTGAAACTTGGAGAAAATATACTCCAAAGACTGACAAATCGAATGGCATCAATCATTTGTCCAAGAAATCTCAAATAAGGGTAGTTACGGGAGAGGGGTGGGGGGAATGGGGCAAAATACCCATTTCCGAGAGCACTACCGCTAGGATTTCCTGGAAATTTTGAGAAGAAATTTTGTGTCCTAAAACCGAAAAATGGAATGGCATCTTCATTTCCCCTATAATATTCTCAGAATGGTAGTTTTCAGAGAGGGGGTGGGGGTAAACAAGTAAAACTTCAATTCTAACAATGCTGCATTTAGTCTTATTCAAGGCAAGAAAAAATCAAACTACCAGAGGTACAGAGAGCTCTCCACTGAATCAATAATTTACATGGGTTTAAATGGACTAAATTCAGCGTTGCATGAAGCCTGGTTTCCAATGAGACGCAAAACTACGCAACGACGCAACGCTACGAAGTTGAAATACACGCGATCAAATGGGATCGTTCCCAATGCTACGCAAAACCTTTGCGTCGGAACGCAACGACGCGGCCGAGTTGAACATTTTTCAACTCATGCGTCGCTGCGCAAGGAGCTAGACGGATTTCGCTGGCCGCTGCTTGTGGGGTGAGCGTTTGATGAGTCCCGAACAAAGACATTATAGAAGAAGACTGGCCCCTGCTATCTCTTTGCACGGGGGAAAAGTGAAGCCGGTCTTGAGTCGGGCCGATGGGCAGGGCACTTCCCCGCGCGGGGGTATGAACCAAATTAACATTAGCTCTTATGGAGCTTCGCTCTTCAAACCTATTTTAGTCAATTATTCTTGCGAATAACCGTGTCGAGTCTCACATATGTTGTACATTATTGTATACCATACATTTAAACCGAAAATTTGGATCAATTTAAAACGTCCTTTCTTTAATAATCGAAGTTAACGATCGGTCAGTCATTGTTTACTTTAGCACCCATAACCTCTTTGCCGTACTTTCAATCGAAAATATCTAGCGGATAAATTGACCGAAACATTCGTTTAAATTCATCAATCTCAACTTTGGCATAAGCTGCATATCATATTAGCGTACTTTTGAAAACTAACAGTAATTAACATTCTTTTGAAACAGTTTTATGTATCAGCTCCATAAGACGCAATGTTAATTTGGTTCATACCCCCGAACGGGGAAGCCCCAGCCTTCGACAGTAACCGGCTTCAAATCTCGCCGCTAGGGGCCAGTCTTCTTCTATAATGTCTTTGGTCCCGAATCAACAAATGCAACAAGTGAAGAAGAAGAAGCGCTCAGAATTCGGCTGAAACCGCAATAGCGATTTGAGAATCTTGCTGGTGTATAACCAAATAATAACTTTTGAGACAATACGAAAATAAAAACATGCAAAGTAAAAGTGAGAAAACGCGCTGTTGTCATTCGAAACTAACCTAACCTCACTAACGCAGTCAAAGAGTAAACAAGAGTCGCAATTGAATGGAAGGCCTGCGTGGTCAATGTAGATAAGGGATCGGAACGCGGGCTGGTCTCTGATTGGCTGCAACGGGTGGAGCAAAAATGACTCGGGATATGGGGAAAATAACACGGGATTTTCGTTCCGGGGCGTTTATCTCGAAACCTAAGCAAAATCGTATGTAAACAATTTATACGAGTCGATTCAGCAGATTTTTCCGAACAATTTGATAGGTCATAAGTGCCACTTAATTGCAAATTCGAAAAGACTGTTTCAGTTGAAAAGTACTCACAATAGTGAGTTACTCAAACACTGCTCAAACACACGCCAAGCATGTAATCACACTATTGTGCGTACTTTTAAACTGAAACAGTCTTTTCGAATTTGCAATAAAGTGGCACTTATGACCTATCAAATTGTTCGGAAAAATCTGCTGAATCGACTCGTATAAATTGTTTACATACGATTTTGCTTAGGTTTCGAGATAAACGCCCCGGAACGAAAATCCCGTGTTATTTTCCCCATATCCCGAGTCATTTTTGCTCCACCCGTTGCAGCCAATCAGAGACCAGCCCGCGTTCCGATCCCTTATCTACGTTGACCACGCAGGCCTTCCATTCAATTGCGACTCTTGCTTACTCTTTGAACGCAGTCGAAAGATAAAATGTAAACAAACCGACTCCATTTTGAGTGTTTCGACGCGCGCCCTTTGAAATCCTTGATGCTGATTGGTTGATGCTTGCGTTCATTGGGAACGACTTTTCTTCCTTCGTCGCAAACCTACCAAACGCAAGGAACGCAACGCTACGGTGCGCAAGGCCTTGCGTTTCATTGGAAACCAGGCTTGATTGCACGTGATGCCACTGATTTTATTTCAAAAGTATAAATGTACTCACTGTTATAATTCCAATAATAGAGTAAGAAAAGTAAATATTTGGTGGTATTAGAGCCGAAATTGTGTAGCTGCAAACGAGAAAACACTAAAACCCATGCGCGGAATTTCTACGTTATTCGTGCTTGGAGCTACCATGATAGGGGGAAAAATGTAACTTGGATGCACTAAAAATTCAAAAATAAAATCACTCCAATAAAAAGATAGGTATTCATGTTTCACTGGTGAAATTATCGTTAAAGAAACTGAGGCCAACAAAGAGGGATCACAAACGCACTCGCGTTTACTCAAAATAATGCACGTATGAAACAAAAAATATATCTTTGTTGATATCGTTGAGATGTGACTTTGTGACGATTTGCTGAAGTGGCCGATCGAAAATGTTAAATAAATGATGCACTTTAAATTAACACTAAAAAAATCGATTATTAGGGACGGAACGGTGACGGAAGTTTTAATGGACATTGATCAATGAGAAGTAATTACAAGCACGACAAAAAACTATTTGTAACATTTTAGTAAGCACAAGATGCATAACCTATTATTCTCAATATCAACTAATGAACCGAATGTAGACAAGTATGAGAACTGCCTCTCCACCTGCTTTGGGTGATGACTGTTGTTGTGTTGCCTCGACTCACGCAATTTCGCCGAAGCGCAGGCGTGGCAAGTCCATTTTACTTTTATCTTGAGGGGTGTAACCTTGGTGTATCCGTGGAACTGTGAGACAAGACATGCCATGTAAGAACCTTTAACGTGGCGATGGCACAAAACGACATCACCAGGGAAGGCGTTCATTGGAACACTTTATTTTCTTTTTCCTCGTGCTGGATAATGCTGTTGTCTCCTTTCTAAAGTAAAATTGATGCCATACAATTGTAAATTGAAGTTTCGCCGTTTAAAAATTCAGTGACGGTTACTGTTGTATCTGTACTACAACACTTAATTTAGCTTGCATGAGTTGGCAACTCTGGATTAGTCTGTCATGCTGTCCACGGTTGTGATGTAACATCGACCTTGTTCTCGCTGTCAAAAATTTCTGAATAAACTTTAGCTTTCCGTTCTCAACCGTTAACCATTGTTGTTAGTCGTTAATCGTTCTAAGTTCCGAAAACCCCCTCGTTAGAATATAACAGTTACTTCAAAGCTGATGATACTTTACTAGCAAGAGCATGGTAATAAAGATTCAAGATTTGATGCATTACTTAAATAGGTTAATACATCTTCGTTGAATCACTTGAAATTGTGTGAACGTCATGCGGAGTGAGAAAGTCACGTGCGGACCCCGCAGTAGAATGGTCCCCTGGTCGACAGTGCGCGAAGCGCCGATAACGTCTGCGCGAAGCGCTGGGGGGCTTGAGGGCGGAGCCCTTTTAAAAGAAAGGTGCTTAAAAGCGACCTTCAAGTACAATTTTTGGAGAAGACATATTTTTTTCTGAACCCATATTTTTTTTTTTTTTTTTTTTAGACCCAGCGTATTTTAAAGGATCATTTATAGAGAGTTACGAATTTTTAAAAATGGGTCCATAGCAGACTTTGACCTTCAATTGATCAAAAACGCAAAAGGATATCGACTATTGGCTGAGCCAAAAGTCTTCAAATTTTATACTCCTTCCAATCATCTAATAAAAAATGGGAGTCCTCATTTGACGTATTGAATTTAGGGGGTGAATGCTTCCCTTGGAGCCCTCTCGGAGGGGGGGGGGGCGAAATCGGCAACTCACTAGAAACGTGTTGTCCTCGAAATCTCGAAACACTCCACTATTTGCAACAAAACCAACATCATTACAACTAAAATGATTTTAACTTATTTAATAAACATGAATCAATAATTTCAAATATCAAAAACGTAAGAATACGCTGTGTAGAGATACCCTCGAGAATCAAGTTCACGGCTGCTTCACAATAAATCCCGTTGGTATCAAACAGTGTAGCCATATGCTGACAATGCAGCGTGGACTGTTTTCAGTGGCTCGGACCTGGCAACTCCAGTTACAAATGTATGCGTGTGTAAACGCAGTATGATGTAGTGATTTATACAGGGTGTCCGGTAAGTCCCGGAACGGCTGCGCCATTTCTTTATTTACGCAGATAAAAAAACCAAACTTTGGGAATGTTCCTAGATAAAGAAAAACTACTTTTTGGGGGGTCAAAATTTTGGGCGCCCCTCCCGGGGGGTGGGGGCGCCCCTAACTTTTTTTTTTCAAATAGCAACCCCTATCTTGTGATACCTTTTTCGAGAAAAGGTAAAAAACTGAGCAATTTGACGCAAACCGTATGTCAATATCTTTTTTTGTATTCGAGATATCGAACGTCAAAGTTCGATTTGGGCCCATTTTCAAAAAATCACAACTCCTATTCAAAAAGTCGGAATTTAGAAACCTTGGAGTCTGAAGTACTCTAAAAAGCAAATACTTTGCAGATACAAAAATGGTTTACATAAATTTGATCAAAATTTGATTTTAGAGCCCCCAACAATTTTTAAAAATGTTGCCCCTCATAGGGGCTATCTCCAAATTTTTGCTGCGCTGCCACTATTGAATGTAACATCACTCGAAAGAGCAAAAATAACTAAGAATTTTGGCGCAATCCGGATATCAATATCGTTTTTCGTATTCGAGATATCGAATTTTAAAGTTCAATTTAAACCTAGCCAAAAAATTCGATATCTTGAATACGAAAAACGATATCAATATCCGGATTGCGCCAAAATTCTTAGTTATTTTTGCTCTTTCGAGTGATGTAACATTCAATAGTGGCAGCGCAACAAAAATTTTGAGATAGCCTCTATGAGTGGCAAAATTTTTAAAAATTGTTGGGGGCTCTAAAATCAAATTTTGATCAAATTTATGTAAAAACCATTTTTGTATCTGTAACGTACTTGCTTTTTAGAGTACTTTAGACTCCTAGGTTTTTAAATTCCGACTTTTTGAATAGGAGTTGTGATTTTTTGAAAATGGGTCCAAATCGAACTTTGACGTTCGATATCTCGAATACAAAAAAAGATATTGACATACGGTTTGCGTCAAATTGCTCAGTTTTTTACCCTTTCTAGAATGAGGTATCACAAGATAGGGGTTGCCATTTGAAAAAAAAAAGTTAGGGGCCTCCGGGAGGGGCGCCCAAAATGTTGACCCCCCCAAAAAGTAGTTTTTATTTATCTAGAAACATTCCCAAGGTTTGGTTTTTTTATCTGCGTAAATAAAGAAATGGCGCAGCCGTTCCGGGACTTACCGGACACCCTGTATATGTTACAGTGAAACCCGAAATTTGTAGAATAAGTCAAGTTTTTACTATAAGTTAAAACTAGTTTTGACGAGGACTACTTGACCACTTGGGGGGGGGGGAATAGCCACCCCTTCTCGAGATTTAAAACAATCGAAATTTTACGAAGAAAAATGAAAGAACCAAGAGAAAATGAAATGTGAATCTAAGGGGTAATAGTTGACGAACGTTATTATCAGGTAGTTTATTTTGTAATTCTAACTCACTTTCTGCAAGGAATATACGTATATATTTCTTATCACTATTATCATTGGTTGTCCCTGTATTCATAACATCAAACACGTCAAAATTAATATTATTATTTGGATACACCTACAAATGAATAATTTGTTCGCATTCGGAACGAGTGAATTAAATACATTTGACCACAGCTCGGTTCGTTGGTAGCTGAGCTGAATAATAGTCCGATCAGATACTGTGGGAATAATAAGGAAGGGGAGCCAGTTGATTACGTTCAGCTCCGAGTGAGTGAACAGCACAAAGCGGCATGGCAGGCGTTTCGTTCGATTCACGGGAGCCGCGTACGAAATACGAATCCTTTGTGTTCGTGTACCGCCTGCTTTAGGAACAGGCCGTCTCAAAAATTCCTTCAGCTCTACTCTCATTTAAAGAGACAAAATACGCGTTCAACAAGTTGTTTATTTAATTCGTTCCCCTGATCCCCCCAACCCCTGATTGTCGGCGAAGGTTTGGAGTGCTGCAGAGCCGGCTGAGAAATGTGTGAATGTTTGGGAGAGAAAGAGAGAGAGAGAGAGAGAGAGAGAGAGAGAGAGAGAGAGAGAGAGAGAGAGAGAGAGAGAGAGAGAGAGAGAGAGTGAGAGAGAGAGGGGGAGAGAGAGAGTGAGAGAGAGAGGGGGAGAGAAAGAGAGAGAGGGAGAGAGAGAGAGAGAGGGAGAGACAGAGAGAGACAGAGAGAGACAGAGAGAGAGAGAGAGAGAGAGAGAGAGAGAGAGAAAGAGAGAGAGAGAGAGAGAGAGAGAGAGAGAGAGAGAGAGAGAGAGAGCCAGATACCTATGTGTGTGTATGAACTCAGTATATTTTCTGTGGGTGTGTGATGAAGCCACCCAACCCCCTACCCACTCTTTGTGTGTGCATCGAAAACTACTAAAATCAACAGAGTCTGAGAACTTGACTTCAGTCGTGAAATGAAGCCCCGTTTAAGTGCAAAATAAAATCAACGAAGGCATCAAATGACTTAAAACACTGATTAACAAGCATACCTAATCATACGATTTTCGCATACGCAATATCTTCAAAAATTATCAAATACAACACAAAGAGCCGGGCTTCAAGGTCATGCCTGGATTGGAAATCTCCTCTGCTTCCATCTACCAAGTACGGCCACAGAAGGCGCCTATATGTATATGTTACAGGATAAACCCGATTTTAGGCCAAACTAGTTTGTCCTAGGCCGAACCGGTTTAGCCTGAGCGTAACAGGCAAAACTAGTTTTGCCTAGGAAAAACTAGTTCGGCCTATAATTCTCTAGGCCAAGCCAGTTGGGCCTAGGACGAACTAGTTTGGCCTAAAATTCACCAGGCCAAACCTGTTCGGCCTAGGCCAAACTAGTTTAGCCTAAAATTCTCCAGGCCAAACTGATAATGTGCAGGCCGAACTAGTTCGGCCTGAAAAGTTCACATGTTCTTATGACAAAAAAGGAAAAAAGTAATATTAAAAAACTCAACGTCGGGTTTGGAATCGGACCCAGAACCTCCGTTCCTCTGGGCAAGAGCCGTGACCATTACACCACGGGAGTTCTGATAAGTGCACCAAAGATATCTGCGGGAACGTATTACTTTTTTACATTATTACGGAGCATCTCTATCTCATTATGAGTCTCGTACGGTTAATGAACTGTGCAAGGAATGTCATCTACACGTGCGCATCTCGAGTTATTTCTGCGGAGTGATCTGTTTACATTTCGTCATTATTTTTTACGTCCTAAGTTACCACAGTTTTAGAGAATTTTCGGATTGTAGATATTTTTTGTCTAAGAAGCTAATGCAGTTAGCATGCCCTATACTGACTGAGATGAAGAATTATCAAGTGTTAATTATACTGTGATTATCAATTTAAATGTTAGATGTTTAGTTGCTAACTTGTATTTTAGTTGCTTTGACAGATGCAAAGCAACGAGGAAGAACATTTTAATGAAGAAAGACAATGCATTTTTTAATCGACAAACTGTTACGGAGTTTTAGAATCAACTGTCAGTTGATCATGGACGAACAAAAAATATAAGAGCCCCAAGCATAACGACAAGCAAGTACTTTTTCAATGACAAATGCTTGGCCCACATGTTTCAATTATTACTTAAATAAAGAAGAGCGCACATTTCTAATTTCCCCCTTTTTCTCTTTTTTCACAGATCGTTCTCCGGCCGCATGTTATATTGGATTATTCAACTTTTCAACTATAATTTTTCATGTACTTTTAAAATTTTTTAAATATTGTGTACTAACTTTTTTTCATTAATTTTACTGTTTTTAGCTTTTTTTAACTAGAATTTAAAATTTATCTCAAATAAAGTTTCTCCTCCGTAACCAGTTTAATCATTCGCCTTATATTTATTCATCTGCCGCAGCATAATCCATTGGTCTAGCCTAACGTTTTTTAGGCTGAAATAGTTTGTCCTAGGCCCAACCAGTTCGGCCTAAAAATGTTCAGGCCAAACTTATTATGTGCAGGCCAAACTAGTTTGGCCTAAAAATGTTCAGGCCAAACTGATTATGTGCAGGACAAACTAGTTTGGCCTAAAATTCTCTAGGCCAAACCTGTTGGGCCTAGGACAAACTAGTTTGGCCTAAAATTCTCCAGGCCAAACTAAATCTCCTTAAAAGTAACAGTTCGGCCTAGGCCAAACTAGTTTGGCCTTAAAATCGGGTTTGTCCTGTAACATATACATACTGTAGTGTATCATGAAGTTTGAAGGAAGCCATTGTAACGAAATACCTTTTATCGTCCAATTCTGGAGAGCTGGCAACAGACGATGAGTTACGAACCATACTATACAAAGAATCATTACTCTATAAAAAATGTATTAGTAAAATTCGTCGTATTTCATAACAATTTCTCCCAATAAAATTTAAATTAAGCTGTCACATTCATTTTCAAGAGCTTGTGTTAGAAACGATTCGTCTCTTTGTTCAATTGTTATCAATAAATGTTGGTGGCTCATTGAGTTCCACCACTAATTACCGAAAAAGAGAGAAACAAGAAACAGATTTGACGTTGAAACGTGCTCCACAAATGAATCTGAAAGGCGTGTACAGGGTCCTCAAAAAGTTCGAGAGCGCGCCAGCAATTTCTAGACGACGTAGAAAAAGAGTTTTGGAATAACAAAATTTTTCAGGTGGTCTAGATAATAAAATTGAGACGCATTTTACATGTTTCAAACATGAACAGCACCTTAGGGGAAGAAAAGGAAGGTAATGGCGCGCTGTTACCTCCCTGTCCTAATTTTTAAACTAATATACGGTGGTCTAAGATAGTTTCATAACATTCAAAAATGATTTTTTTAATTTTTTTTCATTTCCATGATTCACATTCATCAACTTGCGATTTACCTAAAATCTAGTCAGGTATACTTCGTTTGGCTTGAAATTTGCCTGCGCATGTCACAATCTACTTAGGCCAATTGCATGCGCCTACTATTTGCCTAGGCAAAGTCAACGGCTTGCAATCTACCTAGGGAAATCGCAAGCTGATTGAGATTTGTCTAAGATTGTGAATCAGATAAAAGCAGCGGGTCAGAAAAGAAACTCACTTGTAGTAGAAATTATCAGTATTTTAACGATGAATACTAACCGCGATTTCTGTTATTCATTTTTGTATAAAAAGTTAAAGGGTCTTTCTACTAGCTAAAAAACAATTTCACAACCGTCCTCTGAATAAAGAAGGACTGTGACTTTATCATTTTTCACCCTAAAACCCACTACGAACTGAGATCGAACAAAAGTGGCCAAAAATCAGTGACAATATTTGGCCAAAACTCATTGTTTCTGAACTTTTAAGCTTATAATTTAAAACTTTTCATTTGGCATTTCTAGGTTTAAATCACTTGTTTTAAAAATGTTCTCTGCAGACGAAACTATCCTTGAGAGACTATACTCAATCTGGCCAGAAGTTCTGTCTCTCTCTAAAATCAAGATAGCGGCTTTACGGTTGGAGAAAGTGTTCATAACTAAATATACATTCTGAAAACACATAAAAAGAGATACAAAAGCATGTTCATTAGATTTTCATTGCATCACATAGTTGCACATAAATTGTTTTAAATTGTGCTCACAACATACATTTTTTAACTATTATTTTCGTATTTTTAATATGATTATTATTTTCTTTTTTAATTGGCTTTTTTACATTTTTTGCATGTGAGACCAAGAGCAGGATATCTATACTTGTGAGTTTGACCACAGTTCTTAAACATATCATTAGATTGACCAGGTTGACTAGATTGAGGAGATTGATTTCTTGAATAAGAAGAGGACTGATTTCTCGAGTAAGAAGAACGATTTTTAGAAAAGTGAGGAGATTGATCTCTTGAGAATCTGGAATCTTTAGACATAGATTTCGAGGAACGATAATCCTTAGACTTAGACCTTGATCTAAAATTCGGTGACAATTTGTCTACAGAATGCATTGACGAAGCATTAGATACGGAACTTTGTGCGGAGAACATTTGATTAGCTTGAGATTTAGATAACACAAGAGATTGCGCTATTGCGAGAGCTTTTTGAAGATCAAGATTTTCTTCCAGCAAGAGACGTTCCCGAGAAAATTGGTACTTCTTATTCAGATTAAGTATAAAAATATCTCTAACTAATGTGTCATTGAGATCCTTGAAATCACGACTCTTACTTTAATTTAAAAGATCAGTGACAAAATCCTCGATTGACTCATTTGGTGATTGCTTGCGGGTGAAAAATCGATAACTTTCCATGATGACATTGGTTTTAGGGACAAAGTGACTAGCAAATTTAGAAACCAGGTTATCGAACTTAACGTTGTCTTCGTCTAAGTTAAAAGAATTAAAAATATCAATGGCATTTTCACCAATATAGTAAAGGAGCAATGCAACTTTTCTAGTGTCTAGAACTGTCAAACTCTGTTTATAAAATGCTACTTCGATTTGCTAATTTGCATTTGGTTAAGACTCTTTAGCTGATAGTATATTGTTTAAAGTATGAGGGGGGGGGGCAAATTGCCACTATTTATCGAGAAAGCGAATGAGCGTACTCATGCAGTATGTGTGTTTTGGGACGGATTAGTGGCTTTCGCTCATAAACAAATCGTGGCATGGTTTGCCTGGATCCAGGATTTATCATTTTTTAATCGGAGGCATAATAGCCACTGCGATTGTTTTTTAATCGGAGGCATAAGAGCCACTGCGATTGTTTACTTACAATGGGGCTCTTGCAATATTTTGCTGTGAGCAAACGAATAAGTAGTCCATTCTGATGAAAAGACCAGCAAAAGTCACGAAAATCTCACTGAGAAAGTCTAAAGTTCAGTAATAAACCTGCATAACTACTTTAATGACAAGATCGTAATGGCGGTTCGACGCAGGTATCGTGAGAGATTCCTGTCTATTATGTCATTTTCTCTACGGAAACACAGAGGCATGTCTCAATTTAGACAGGAATCTCCCAAAATACCAGCGTCGAACCGCTGCGCTACTAACAAGGGGAAGGCAAAGAAGGGCCCGCTCCAAATGGAACGAGACTTGCGCAAAAACATAGTCCTTGGGGTCCTAATGAAGGGGCTTACAGCACTTTTTGTGAATTGGCCCCTAAATTTGCAAAATTTTGATTTTAAAATGGGCCCCGGGACGGCGGCGCGGCGGATCGTTATGTAGCCGACAATCATAGGTATTCCTATAAGGAGAGTCGTGGTGTAGCGGCAGTGTTGTGAACTCCAGATTGCAATGTCCCGAGTTCGATCCCTGCTGCCAGCTCATATTTTTTATTGATATTTTTGCTCATCTTCCTTTACCGTGTTTTTGTTTCTTTTTTATTCTTTGTTTCTCGTTTGGTTTTTGTTTTTGTCTCATTTTTTAACCGTTTGAATCGAATTATTCCGCGGCTTTTTCATCGTGAATATGCACTGTTACTACACCGTGTTTTTACGTGGATGTTAAGAAAATATTGGAAAAGAAAGACAATAACACCGCTTGAAAAAACCGGCGGAAAAAAAAATTGTTGACCAATTTATACTTTCTGTTTGATCCTTTTAATATTTTCTTAACTTCTATGTACAAGTATATAGTAGCAGTAACCATGTACAGGATAAAAAAGCCGCGGAATAATTCGACTCAAACGGTGTTAAAAAAAAAATAAAAACAAAAAACAAACAAGAAACAAAAAATAAAAAAGAAACAAAAAACACGGTAAATGAATATGAGCATAAATATCGTTAGAAAAGATGCATCGGCTGCAGGGATCGAACTCGGGACATTGCAATCCGGAGTCCACGACAATGCCGCTACACCACGACTCTGCTTGTAGGAGGGGCTATGATTCTCGGCTATATAACGATCCGCCGTCCCGCACTGAAAAAAATTACTGCTAGATCTAAACCCGCTCAGAGTTAATTCAACTAATTCAATTAGTTAAAAGTATGGACACCACATTTAAATGTTGTTTCTACTATTCTAACTTTACTTAAATTTACTAATTGTGAATAGTTCAACTGACCTTCTCATTTCTTGAATCTGCAAAATAATTACTTGAACTTACTAATTGACAAAAATTATCCCCCAATTATTTTTTACTAATTCATTAGTTCAAGCAACACTTGACGCATTTGAAATGACTAATTGTAAAGTGTAGTATTTACTATTTGTAATTAGTTGAAAAAACCAATGTCTCGGAGTTGATTTTACGCATTGTTTTACATAAAAGAACATTTTGAAATGCTTGATTTTACTAATTCACTAAAATTCCGTAATAAATAGCGCACTCTGGTTGAGAAATTGTGTATTAATCTCACTTGTTGTTATTGTTGCTGTGGAATAGTTATTAGACATGTAATTACACAATTCATCGACATACAGAGGATACACATTGAATTTACATACACAGTAGACATATATTAATTGCAGTTACAAATTTTACCTGAAGGTGGTGAGGTTTGAACCCGGGCCGCATCGGTGACAGACAAGTGTCCTATCCATTGAGCTAGAATTGCTCGCGAAAAGTCACGACGAATATTTCCTATTTATTATAGTTTAATGATATCCAACAACTCAAATGCTAGAAGTTACTAATTGGAAAAGTTGTGTTTATAATTTTCATACTCCATTCAACTCATGCAATTGTTTGAATTTACTAATTCTTCGCAGTTCATCTTACTTTTTCTGATGGTCGGTTTCACAATTTCAATGCTAGAAGTTACTAATTGAAAATGTTGTGTTTATCAATTTCATACTCCATTCAACTCATGCATTTCTTTGATTTTACTAATTCTTCGAAGTTCATCTTACTATTTCCAGGGGCGCAATTTCAGACTTACCGGGGGGGGGGGGGCAAGGCCCTCCAAAAATTTAGATGACCCTGTTTTTTTTTTTTTTTTTTTTTTTTTTTTTTTTTAGTCGTGCATCTCTCTATCTTTCTGATTTGCTTGGGGGGGGGGGGGGGGGGGCAGGCCCTCTAAAAATTTGGATGACCTTTTTTTTTTTTTTTTTTTTGGTTTTTT
The DNA here is from genome assembly GCA_011764245.1 of Trialeurodes vaporariorum. Classification (NCBI taxonomy): domain Eukaryota; kingdom Metazoa; phylum Arthropoda; class Insecta; order Hemiptera; family Aleyrodidae; genus Trialeurodes; species Trialeurodes vaporariorum. Next base: position 45,825,644 of record VMOF01000111.1, read on the forward strand.
TTTGCCGTGCATCTTCAAAAAAATCTCTCTGCCTCGATTTTTCGGCCACATTGAAAATCCTTGGGGGGATTGCCCCCCTTGCTTTCCCCCAATTGGCGCCACTGACTATTTCTTATGGGTTATAGTAAATACTTTTTTGGGGACAACATAGAAGGTGTAACATAGATGTTTCCCCCACCCCCTGTCTAACTTTTGAACGAGTTGAGATGAAAAGTTGCGATATAGACCATCATTCATCGTTTTAGATGAATTTTTTTTGGTCGGTAAAACCCCCCCCCCAAGAGGGCCTTCCAGGAGGGCTTTCTCAAAAATTTCAAATAACAACATCTATTTTGTGATATCTCGTTCAAAGCATAACATTCTAAGACTGTTAGCGCAAATCGAAGGTGAATATCGCTTTTCATTTTCGATAAGTCAAAAGTCCAAGTTCAATTTCGACCCATTTTCAAATAATCAGATCGTCCATTTGAAAAGTTGGAATTTAAAAAACTAGGTGTCTAAAATACTCTAAAAAGCAAGTTCTTTTTAGAAAAACATATCATTTTGACAAAAGTTTAGTTTAATTTGGCTTTAGAGCCCCCAAAATTTGTCAAAAAAATTGCCCCTCAAGGGGTCTTTCTCAAAAATTCCGAAGCGCGACTCCTATCGAGTTATACATTGCTCCAAAGAGCACACTAAACGAACAATTTTGGCGTAAACTGCAGGTAAATATCGTTTTTTTTTTTTCGATACATCGAAATTTGAAAACGGGTGAAAATCCAACTTTGATATTCGCTGTATCGAAAACTAAGAATTATATTAACCTGTGGTTTGCGCTAAAATTCTCAGTTTAGTGTGCCGTTGTGAGCAATATATCACTCAATAGGGGTCATACTTCAGAATTTTGGAGATAGACCCCTCGTGGGGCAATTTTTTTATAACTTTTGGGGGGCTCTTAAACCAAATTTTGTCTAAATTTATGTAAAAATGGTAAATTATCTAAAAAATTACTTGCTTTGCAGATAAACCCCTAGCTTTTTTAAATTTCGACTTTCCAAATGGGAGATCTGGTTATTGGATAATGGGTCGAAATCGAACTTTGACTTTTGATTTATCTAAAATGAAAAACGATATTCACCTTCGATTTCCTCAAACAGTCTTAGAATGTTATGGCTTTTTGAACGAGATATCACAAGAAAGGGGTTGCTATTTGAAATTTTTGAGATAGCCCCCCCCGGGGGGGCGTAAGGGGGAGGGGGTAACCTAACCCCCCCCCCCCCCCAAAGTTAATCTAAAACAATGAGGAATGGTCTTAATCGCAACTCTGGGATGCGGAAGGGTAAATTTAACTCAATATTAGTAGACTCACATATTTGAATTGCGGAGGTTAAATAAATGAACTGCTGGATTCAAACATTACAGTTAGTAGCTGGTGACATGCAAAATGGACCACTTGACATTTTACGGCACTTCATGCGAAAGGCTAAATTTAACTCAATATTAGTAGACTCACATGTTTGAGTTGTTTAACTTAAATGAATGAAATGCTGGATTCAAACATTTCAATTAGTAACTTATGTCGTGCAAATTGCATAACTCGACCTTTAACGGCGCTTTATGTGAAAGGCTAAATTTAAATCAATATTAGTAGACTCACATGTTTGAATTGTTTAACTTAAATAAATGAAATGCTGGATTCAAACATTTCAATTAGTAACTGGTGCCATGCAAATTGCATAACTCGACCTTTTACGGCGCTTCTTACTAAATAGTAAATCAAACTATTTCGAATTCTTAATGCAACTAATTATTTTCTTGAAACAACATTACAATTAGTAAAAATAAGAATATAGCCGGTTAGTTGATATAACTCATTTCTGGATACTTCAAAGAACCCAATAATATTGGTTAATTTAACACGCCCCTGCTTTGAAATTACTAATTCCAACTTACTAATTGCAATTAGTTGGTTTTAGCAGAGGTTTTTTTTTCAGTGCGGGGCTCATTTTAAAATCAAAATTTTGCAAATTCAGGGGCCCATTCACACAAAGTGCTGCAAGCCCCTTCATTAGGACCCCAAGGACTATGTTTTTACGCAAGTCCCGTTCCATTTGGAGCGGGCCCACCCCTTCCCCTTCTAAGCTCGATTCTGAGAGTGAATTTGGTGATTATTTAGCGTACTCATCCTCACTTTTAAAGGTTTTTATGCAAGAATCAACTCTTCAATCCCCTGTAGCAAAAGTTCGAAAGAGCCCCATTAGTGACGTATGGAGGCGTATTGCCACTGCATAAATCGATAGTTAATAATTTGATAAATCAATAAATGTATCGATGTGTTTTTAAAAAGATAAGTATTATAGAGCATTTATCATTTCTCAAATGATTGTAGTGGCCAATTGACTAATTGAAAAAGCAAGTTGCGCGATTTCACTTAAAATTTGCCGCACTGCATTATATTGTATTTAGATGCGTAGGTTTGCAGACGTAGTGCCGCTGCAAACTTGAGCCACTCCACGACGACATGGAGACGGAGCGTGTGGGCACGTGGTGACAAGAGGCTCTCTCTCAAAAAATCGTGAATCAGTCGACCGATTTTAAAACACTTAGGTTTTTTGGAAAGCTGAGAATATAGCTGACAATATAGCTAACAAGGTCGTTGATTTCGATTTTTTCAATCGCTCTCAGCTCCGGAGTTATGAGATAGTGACATTTACTTTTTGAATGACCATCGCAGCTCGTTGGAAAACAATTTTGGGTGAATCAGCATGCTAACCTCAAATGAACATTTTCTGACCAGTATTCACAAGGAAAATGTGTTTTGTTGAAACCGAAAAACAAGCTTCAAAAGTCTTGTAGGTGAAATTCTGGACGCATGCACTTTAAAAAGATCCACTTTCTCTTCATGTAAAATTTTGAATGCAACCATCAAAAGCTGAACTAAGCTATCAGCCTTTTTTTATCAATATCAATTATGTTCACCTCATATCTAAGATCTATTGACGATTGAAATAGGTACAGCCCCTATAACCGTACTTTGATTCGAATTAGAACATTTCTACCCTCTTTCGGCACCCGACCTTTTTTATTTGGATTTTTATCAATTTAAAACAATCGTATCATTTATTCTAACTGAATTCCAATTTCTGTCGTATTTGAAAGCACTGGAGCTGCTGTTGTCGTGCGATCCAACGTCATATTGCTGGTGAGAAAATAATTTCCTGCTATTGGATCCCCTAAATTGTATTTACTAGTAAAGTGAGTTGTAGAAAATTTTGCCCGATACCTTTTGATTGGCCTGGAACACAATTTTTCAACGATTATTGCAATAACGCAAAGTAAGAAAAAGTGAATACAAAAACTCGATATTACGAACTTAAAACGACAGAAAGGAGGATATGGCTAAGGATATGAATGGTGATTGATATACAAATGTTGGCAAGTTGCCCATGAAAATAGTTAATTTGCTTGGCGTTTTGTGTCTGTTGATTAGTGGGTTGAAAAGGGATTCAAGTAATAAGAAGACATAATTACAGGGCTAATAGCGAACATGCTTGGTCGCGTGTATTCATCAAGAAGACAGATGACCGCTGATAGCTGATGAGATTGCCAAGATGGCGTACATGTAACAGTGTCGCACAGTGTTCGGAGCGACCCGGATCTCTGGCGGAAACCTCAAATTTGAAATCGGCTCTGAAGTTGATTTAAAGGCCTTACCTACCTTCTAAAGAGTTTAAAACATGCACTTCAGCCATATTTGATGAATTTGGAAGCCCCATACTTTGCCCCCACATACATGTGAAAGTACCGGTTTTGACGCGAATTTTGAGTCAACTTGGGTGGGTTTACACATAATTGTAAAAAAAAAACAATACTCTTTTACTCACATTCCAATTTAGACCTCTGTACTTCAATTAGGACATATGAACTTACTTTTAAGCCGTTTAAACATTTATTTCATGTTTATTATGAGGGGGGGCTGGACCCCTCAAAAATCGACTTTTCATCTGCATTTGTGCCCTTTTTGGAGGACGTTTAAAAAAATGTCCGGGATCGCCCGGCAAATCTAAGCCAAATGACGTTCAGAAAAACATTTTTTCTGAACGGTCCAGCAAAAATATCCTGCCCCAACTTGCCCCCCTTTCTTATTTTTGTGTTTAAAACTGCCTCTGTGGCTTGTGTGGGACTTAGTCATTTTCACGATCATGAGATGAGCCATGTTCGCGTGACAATATCTTTTTTTCCCAGCATTGCCCTGGAGAAATATGGTGAGGAAAGTTCAAAAAAACATTTTTTCTGAACGATCCAACAATAATATCCTGCCCCAACTTGCCCTCCTTTCGTATTTTTGTGTTTAAAAGTGCCTCTGTGGCTTGTGTGGGACTTAGTCATTTTCACGATCGTGAGATGAGCCATGTTCGCGTGACAATATCTTTTTTTCCCAGCATTGCCCCGGAGGCATATGGTCAGGAAAGTTCAAAAATACACTTTTTTGAACGGTCCAACAATAATATCCTGCCCCAACTTGCTCCCCTTTCGTATTTTTGTGTTTAAAAGTGCCTCTGTGACTTGTGTGGGACTTAGTCATTTTTCCGAAAATAAAAATAAAAAAATAATAAATGAAATCTATAGTTAAATCTGATATAAAAAATGAAATCTACGACTTAAAAAACCCCTTAATACCAAGTTTTAATGAAATGCGAGCATGCTAGAGGTTTCCGCTAAAGATCCGGATCGATCCGAACACTGTGTGTCGTCTGCAAGAATGTTCTACCCAAGATTTGAGGCGCTGGCGCCAGCACGGCCGGCTGCATATAGGAACAGCTTTTAGGGGTCTAAATTGTTAAGGGAGGGGGCTTGAAAGTTACGTATTTTTTGGGGCGGCTTTCAGTTGATGACTCAAAAAGATAGTAATCGATACAAGGATGTCTTGCTTTTCTCTAAGGAGACGCAAAAATTGCAAGCCTTTACCATGTATTAGTATTAGAGATTTCAAGTTCCTGAAGCCTCCCCTTCCCAAAGCCGCCTATATACGGCTGGCGCCATGGAGCCTGGATTATATTATCCAGACTAAGCGCGTTTGACCGTTTTGCCAAAACTTACTTAAAGGTGATACATATTAGACGTTAATCAATCAACAGTTGGTTTCCACCAATCCAAGAGCCTGCTTCGTCTGTGCACTGAGCCTTACCAATAAGAATCGCTTGAAAATATAAGGAACACGGACTAAGGAGGTGCTAGCAATCCCTCACGGTGAGCGTATATGGAACGATTAAATAATTAGTCCAGAGCATGTTCAGTATAAACATCGCTGGTTGCTAAGATCGTCCCCAGTCCCCCCATACGAGGCAGTGGCGACAGCGTAGCCTGCAATTTTGCAACGTTGCAGTTCGTCCATTTAAACCCATGAAAAAGATCGAAGTATAGGTACGTAAGGGGTTCAATGAACATCTTTGCATTCGACCTTATACATACAAGGGTTTAAATAGAATAAATACAACGTTTTTCAACTTAGAAATTACACCCATTTGCCCGTAAGGTTGCTACAATGCTTTTTATCTACAATAGAAGTCAGTTTTCCAAAAAAAAACTGAAGAAGGACAATCAACCATTTCCACAGTCTGACTATACTTCTTATCTTTCTATCTATCAATCTAACTGTCAATCGCAAATTGTATTTCATTACCTAGAATCTTTAAACATCCAGTCACGGAAATCTTCTCTGCCTTTTTGCTTAAACACGACGAACACATATCTATGCCAAGCTGGAATAAAAATACGGAATCATTTATGGAAGCAAAAAATAAAAGCTAGGAAGACTATTAGTAATAAGTAAACTATAAGGGTCAGCCGTCAATTATTGTTCAGCCCATTCGATGCAAATGTTTCAAATACACGGTTACACCCAAATCTTTGATACCATCTTTTTTTTATTTTTTATTTTTTGTTTTGTTAATAAAATGAGAGAATTCTCAGCGCTGACCTTCTCTCGAATCAGAGGTATTAGGTGAAAATTTAGGTGCTAAAAGGAGTCTGCGAGAACAAGAAAGCTTCATGAACTATCGTATAAATCAGCATATTTTCTGTTTGGAGGCTCTAAGTTGCCCAAAACTTACCGTATAGTAAAATAATATGAGTTTCGAGGAGGAAGATTAGCGTGAAGGTTTCACATAACATAATTTTTAGGAACACACGTTTAATTTTCTTGTGGTAAGCTAAAACAATTTTGTGAACTTCGTTTTTGAGTAATTTTAGAATCTTCTTTAGTAAATCGCCGCGTCATTCTGAACTCAATCACCATGAAATATCCTCTGCTCATTTTTTAAAGGGCGTCCTTTTCATATTTCTTTGAACATTCTCAGAATATTTTCATATGGATGCAGGGCATCGGACCGAACCGAACCGTGAACCGAGAACCGCTCCGAACCGCCGAATTTCCGAACCGCGAACCGAACCGCGAACCTTTTTTCCACTGAGGCGGAGAACCCGAACCCGAACCGAACCGACTGGCTGAACCCGGTTCGAACCGGTTCAACGGCTTAAAAAAGAGATCTTGTAAAATAACCTGAGAAGGGAAAAGAGCGAAAAGTTTGAGCATTTACTCTGTGAGACGTGAGTACTCGATGGATCTCAAAATCGCATACTTTTCGCATAGAAAGATTACACAGTGTCACGCATCTAAACAAATTTGATGCAACTGAACGTTGATTGGTCTACTGTTTCGTTTGAAGTTATGAGGGTCTCAAAAGTCTGTGGCATGCCGAGTCACGTGATACGCGGGTTGCAATCAGCGCCCAATTGATTGTAAACCAGTACATTCTGACTCATTTTGTCATCTTTTAGTCCACTATTTTTTTCTTTTTCTGAATTCTGAGCAATGTGTCTGTTGCGAAACTTTGCCCCAGCAGCAAATAGGGCTGGTTGAAGTATAAAATCAATACAACTAAGCACGTTCAAGATTGTGTGACCCTCTCAACTGCCGCCGCAAATGTTCGAACTCGACCAAATTTTCTCCAAACCGAACCGCTCCGAACCGGTTCACAAATGTCTGAACCGGTTCGGAGCGGTCCGGAAAGTCGCGTGGACCCGAACCGAACCGCGAACGTTTTTTTTTCGTGAAGTGTGAACCGCGAACCGAACCCGAACCGATTTTTGCCCCGGACCGATGCCCTGCTTGTAGTAGAGCAAGATATCCCTTACGGAGGCTCACTGGTGGTCTGGATCAGACGACCTGAGAAGATCTTCTGAATGTCCCAGAGAAGAATGTTTTTCTTTGGATGATCTGAAGGTATCTTCATCCTCGGATTGTTCATAGGGTGACATTCAGTTCAACAGCCGTATTAGATTGTCTAACAAGGCCTTAAGTTGAGCGTCAATTTATTTCATTTTTTAACATGCAGTAAGTACTGCATGTTTTTTTTCTTTTTGGTCTGTCTTGTTTCAGCAGGGCTCACTAAGTTCACTATAGTACCCAGAATTGTTTTTGGAACACCAGGACCAGTGTTTTTTTGATATTGTAATGATTGCAGTGAGACTTTTATAAAGTTTAAGAATCGATTTGAGTTTTTAATTTACCCTTGTGAACCGTAAATGTGTATTTTTCATAGCTCAAAGTAAACACAAGTTTGTTTTCACGAATGGCGAATTTTTGTTAGTGTTGAGGGTGATATCAGGAACATCTTAAGAATTACTTTGATTGTAACAAACCGTGGAAGAGGCAGGAATTGTTTTCAACAACAATTATTTTTCAGGAACTTGGGCTATTGAATAAAATTACTTAGAGTGAACTTTTAAGCGTGCCGTATATATACGGTACGCTTTTTGTTTTCATTTTCATATCTAATATATAGGTTGCATGCTTTGCTTATGGCAAAACCTTGGCGAGAAAGGTTTGAAAAATTAAAAACGTGTTTTCATAAAACTGGTTTCATTAATTGTTAATTTATTGCTGCAATCCAGGAGGTCTCGGCGTCTATTTTCTTAAAATTGTAAAAGTTTTGATATTCCTGTTAATTTCAATAAGTTATTAAGCGTCAAAGTCGAATTCCTTTGAACGAGAATTCCATACAGGTCCAGCAACCTAAGTCATTTGTGCCAACCTATGAGTCAAAATTCAAAGGCAGGAGGGGGGTGGAAACATCTCCCGCAAGAACCCTCTTTGCCCCTCGCCTTTGGGCGCCACCGGTCACAAGATTTCTTCACGGTGCATTAAGCGGTCGTAAATGTGTCAAAATCTGTTTGACGAGGGTTTCGGAAAGAAGTGACGGCGAGGTATTGATAAAGAGCGGGCGGGGAATAGAAAAGAGAGGGACTCGTTCATATCCTTAAGTAGACCTGTTTAGTGATGACGTCACGATCAGAATTGGTTCCAAACAAATGCTCTATCTCTCACTCTCGTTGATTTACCTATAAGAAATCAGATCCAAAATTTTCGAACGCAAATTCATGCTAGTTAAAGAACAGTTTTCTCAAATTTTATTGCACCATTAGATTCCACGTATTTTAAAGTATCTTTTCACTCTAACATAATTCCTAAAAGATCACAAGCGAATTTACAATCAAGCGAATTTACAATCACAGTTATACCGAAAGATGTTCTACGTTTTGTCCTCGTCTTACTCACGGTCTCTTATGGGAGTATCACCGCCATGACACTCAATCATTCTAACTTCTCTTCGTATCGAAGCTATTTCTCGAGGTATAACACATGTCGTGATGGTGCTGATGAGCCTATATCCCAGAATTTTGTGCTCATAAGAAACTGTGAGTGTGACAAGGACAAAACATAGGACTTTCTTCGATATAACTGTGATTGTGCATTGATGCGCGATGTTTCAAAAAGTTTGTAATATAGCGGGCTCATCACTGAGAAGAAAGTGGCTGTTAAAACTGTAAGAATAGAGCCATAGATGATTTCGCCTTATTTCAATCATGAAACCTATCGTTGCTATAGTCAGCGCGCTTGAATCTACACGAATTCCGATTGTCTCTATGGAATTTCGATTATTTCTATGGGAAAAAAAGCGCGGGAATATATATCCTATCGGAAAATTCATTGAAACAATCGGAAATTTTTATAAGGGACGTGGAACCCAATGGTGTGATAAACACAACTGGTGCAAAGAACATGTTGTTTACTAGCACTTGTATTTGAAAATTTGGATCGTGTTTCATATGGGTAAACCCACGAGAGCGCGAGTGAGGCGGAGCCTTTTTTTGGAACCAATTTTTTTCATGACGTCTCACTAAACAGGTCTTGGTCATTGGAAACATTTGAAATTCTGGGGGATCGGCAAATTGAAAACCCCTTTATGAGCGTCTATGCAATTAAGGGATTTTTGAGGAAATTTTGGGCGTTTTGTTGCGAAAAAAAGGTTTTTAAAATCCAGAACAAAGGGACGGGGGTAAAATTCGCATTAATAGCTCTAAAAAGTGAGAGGGGCTGTCACGTGTCTTCACCCCTGGACAGCCTCCTTGCTGCGGCTATGGAATTGACTCTAGAATAACTTATTTACCTATCCTAAAAAGTTTCTCGCGTGTACAGTATTTTTTACTGGAAGCTTCTTCAAATTTTGGAAATTATAGGTCCATATGGAACTTTGCTTCTCCAACACGAAAAATGATATCGACCGATGGCAACAGAAAAAAAATAATATTACAATGAGTTGTAATGAATAATGGCTTAGTTTTGACTGTAAACTTTCGATACTTTTCAACAAAATAAATGGGGGAGGGGGAATGGGTATGTTGCAGACTTTTGCTCCAGCGCTATAGAGTGTTCTGTATCATGTAAAATCGCGTGAAAAGTCCATTGGTGGCATCAGAAAGTCATGAAATGCGATAATAAACTCACAAGAGACGTTTAATGAACTCCAAGTTGGCGGTAAAATATCGAGCAACCTGTATGTATGCACCACGAACATCCAAGGATAGCCAACCTCACAATATCGATCACACCCAATCACAATGTAAATAAAACACGTAACCTCTGACGCTTTGAGGTTGTCAACGTTGGCAATTCTTGGATGTTAAAGGTGCATGCATACGGACTGCTTGATACTTTACCGCCATCTTGCATTTCATTAAACATCTCTTGTGAGTTTATTATCGCATTTCAAGACTTTCTGATGCCACCCATGGACTTTTCACGCGATTTTACCAACGATGAAACACTATTTATCGTTGTAGCAAAAGTTTGTAACAGACCCATTAAAATCCACAAACGCCTTAAACCTCCACACCTACTAATCTATACCCCTAGAATGCTTGACGTGTAAAGGGCACCTGAAATGGTTAGTTCTGTATATTAAAGGATTATTTTTTCATGAATTCGCAAGTGTTCCATTTATGTATCTTACATATCTACATCGTGACAATCGCAATAAGTGCTGACAGCACCTAAAATGGAAAAAAAAGAAGAAAAAAAAAACTGTTTATTATTTAGAATCACGGCTTTTCCGAAAATGACGCTTTTTGACTTCAAAAGAACGCAACCTCATTTTTGATCCCTGAACAAGCCGTTTAAAAGGTGGAGGGATTTAGAAATATCTATTGTCTATACTTTATGTGGGTAAAAAAGATCGAGCCTTATCAAATAATTTTCTTTTTTCAGCTTTCAATAGGTTTGTTGCAAACTTTTGCTACAGCGCTATAGAGTTTTGATTTTTATGTAAAATCGCCTGAAAATTACATTGGCGGCATCAAATAGTCATAAAAGCCATTCATAAACCCACAAAACGCATTATAAAGAAAGCCAAAATGGCAGTCGTAAAGCCGAACAATCTGTGCACGCGCATACGACGAACATCAAAGACAGGCGATCCATTTTCCCTTTTTCGTTAGAAGGGGGGGGGGAAGAAAATATCTCTACAGTCAAACTGTGATTTTAAAAATTTGCATGGTCAAGATGTTGTGTTCTGTGAAGGGTGGCGGGGAGCAAAATATCAAGAATATAGGCTGCTGCAAAACTTAAGTGCCAAACTTATGGAGTGTATTTTTGGGGTGAACATGTACCTATATAAGGCTTTATTTTTCTACATGAATAAGTGCTACAGATGTTTCTCTTCTGAGCTAAAGCCCTCCAAAGTTTTGAAAACAAAAAACAAAAAACAAACACAAAAAAACAACGCCTTTGACTCATCTCCTTATAGATACATCTGATCTAAATTTATTTTTTTCATAATTTCTCACCAAACAAGCTCAATTGGACAGCACTTCTCACAAAAGAACTGAGTGACATCTTTGATAAAATTGAGTTATTGATTGATAGACCTAGCAATACTGAATCTCGAAGCAACAAGTGCTTCTTCTAATAACAACTATTTCCCGTCAAAATTCCAGGAAAAAGTGAGCTGGTGAGCCTCATTGAAGTCATTGTCCATATGATGAAATTAAATGAGAACTTGGTTCCTTTTTCTTAAACCTTAATCCGAGTCACGTAAGGAACCAACTCCGACTTGGTTCCTTTTATAGAATTGGGAACGGACTTAAGTCCGGATTAACGGATTTTAAAATATCAACAGTGTAAACCAACTCTGCCGTTTGGTTTCTCTTAGAGATTCGGTTTTCGTGATTATGCCAAACAAAAAGAAGAAAGGAACCAAGTCACTTTAAACGCTAAAAATTAAGTAGGTACCTTTCCTGCATAGGAAATTCCTTTTTTCCGGTGTTGAAATGAAAAAACATAACACGGTAGTTGAATGAAATCAAAACGTACGTAATTCCGAGTTTTTTGTTTAAATGCTAGCTCTTCAACTTTGGACTCAATTTTCTCGAGATCAGCTCCATGTCAAGTGGTTCCTCTTTGATGAATTATCATTGCTAGCAAAAGCATTAAAGCTGTTCAGACTTTAGTGGCACGCTTTTCCAACACCTGCGTGTTGGAATTTTCCCTGCTTGTTTTTTATTCTAATTTAAAAAACTTCGTACAATGTAGTGTAAAAAATAGAGAAAAAAAGCTAACACCTTCGCAAGTTATTGAAATGCAGCTTGAAAGCAAAGGCAAGCCAACTCCTTTTTGTTTTGTTTTTTTTTTTTTCTCTTTTTTTGAGCTGGGTATGCGTTAATAATTTCATACAAAGAAGTCAGTCTTAAACCTGAAAAAATGCGAGGGATAATGTCAACTAAAGCGACATTTAGCGTAAGTTTCAGCTCCGCACATGCTCGTCCGCTCAACCCACGTTTAATTTTGGATTTTTGTGGAATTGATCGTATTGTCCGCTCAGCTCACACTTTTTTGAGTAGGTATTGGAACTCTGTCCGCTCAGTCCAGAGGGTCATTTGGAGACCGTATCAACCCAACAATCAAGATGTCATAGAACGTGTGCTGCTGACATAGTCCACATGACTGTACCTCGTATCGAAAAGGAACTAAAAGCGTCTACATTTTATCACTGCCGCAGGAGTGAGCGAGCGTGATCTAATGTCGGGCCTAAAAGAAGCCTCAGGGTTTATCGTGTTTAATATCAGTGTCTTCAAAAAGTGAAAAAGAATTTAGTAGTGAGGAAATACCTTTTTGTGACTTTTACTTTTTGACGGCGAGTCGGCAATTTGATTGATCGCTAGGAGCTTATTTAGAGAACGTTTTTGGAAAACAAATTATAGATTTTAGTTTGTGAGAACGCTTGAAAAAGTGAAACCAAATTGTGTACCTAAATATTATTTCATATGAAAATCCTATAGAAAAAATAAATTTTTCTCCGTTTAGTAATTTTTTGGCAACTTTGATCCTCTGCAGCTTGAAAAAAATGCATTTTTGTACTAATATTCATGAAAGTTTCTTGCTCCTATGCACCTCCTGAACAACCTTTTGAAGTTTCATAGGTTAATATGGAAACGCCTTGTACCAATATGGATCATGTTAGGAGCGTACAACTTGGCACTGAAAATTAAATCGATTTAATTTATACAATCCAAAAAACTGGTCTTATTTCAAGAAAATGTAGTCATTGTTGAAAATAAGTATCAAAGATTAGCTGCCAATATTTCAACGAACTTAATTGATTTTAAAAAAAAATTGAAATGTTTGCATTGATATTTTAATGTTACAACTAAATCAATATTCGAAATTCAATGCATTCCACAGCCGATAAAATTACCAGGCTCGAATACAGGGCCGATGTGGCAACGCTTTGGAGTCCGGATTTCTTGTTCTTTCATAAAGTTACATGTTACTGTCAACAAAGATATTCCGTCTATGAAACTGTCCTCATTGATTTGGAAGGTTTTTAGCACTTATTTAAGCCTTTTCGTCTTCTATTTCCCTTAATAATTCTTTTTAAATATTTTCTATAAACATAATATGGGTTTGATGTTTCCATTTTTTGCCCATGTCATCCGTCATAAGGATTTCGGAGTTGTTTGAAACCGTAAAAATGGTCGAAAAATGAAGTCAAGTGAATAAACTCGAAAATTTGTGGGCTTCAATCCATTGATACCAAGTTTACATTTTTTCATCAATTTTTAAGGAAATTATTGAGGGTTCTTTATGCACGGAGTCTTATGATGACAACATGGCTGCCTAACTCCAACTTTAAGGGTATTCACTATTCAGTGTTGCCACATTCAGTATTCCAGCCTTTAATTGTATCGGCCGTGTGCAGTGTGCATTATATTGATACAGTTATTTTTATAGTAATTTTGTAGTTATGATTGGATAACACTAGTAACGCCGATTTTAGGTTTCAACACTGAGGAAAGAATATCAAGAAGAAAGTAGTCTCCTGTGGAGAGCTGTGTGCGAAATTGTCTTCTCCTGTTTTTCATCCACTTTTTTTCTTGTCATTTATGTTATAATCTTGTTGTTCTAAATGGTATTACGCCTAAATATCTTTGATAACCAATCTAAATGGCATTTTGAGCTATTCTTTGCAGGTATTCTCATTATTTGCAATGAATGGCATCATGAATCTCGATTAGAACCATAAAAAAGTTTCTCAAGGTACATAACAACTCGAGTTCACATGTTATTCTGAATGTTATTCTTTCAATTGAAGATACACAGCCTTAAAAAAACACTTTGTCGTAAACACGTACTTCTCAAATGATCGTTTAGAGGTCCAATGTAATCGGCTAGAACGTCGCCCCTTTCAAATTGAGTTCCTGGGATATTTGCAACGATCCAATGCATCCATTCTCTTTCATCCGGATGCAAACGCGTCGGAACATCTGGGTCTGATTATAAAAAAAAATATGTTTGACTGTTTTGATTTAAAATTATTGAATGCTACACGATTAAAACAACATTTTTTTGTCGAAGTATATATTCCTTGTTGCTTATACAGTGTGTTCAGAAAGTCCGTCTCCCCCCTCTAACTTTTTGTCGGTTGATTTTTTCAAAAATCGCCGAAACACGTCTAAACTAATTTTTTCCAAGAAATCTTATGAGCTACATGAAAATTTCCGCCCCCCCCCTTGGGGGGTTTTTGGGGGCAACTTCGTTTTTTCAAATGGGAAGGGGGGTTTTTTATTACACCATTCAATTTTCCTTAAAAAATAAAAAATTTTGACGCAAACCGCACCCCAAAATTCTTACTACAACAAATGTTATGGGGGTCACAGTTTCAAGTAGACCCTTGCCCCCCGATTTTTTTCTCGAACCAGAAAAGTCGTAGAGAGATGATCTTGACGTCAAATGAAAGCTATTATCAAGGGCTACAATCTCACCAAATGTTACGTCCTTACAACCCCCCCCCCCCTTCAATTGCAAAAGAGGGCTCAACTGAGGCAAAAGTTCCGCGCCCCCCTTATTTTTTTCTTGAGATAGAAGCTCCGTAGGAAAGCCGTCTTGACGGAGATTCAAAGCAGTTAACAAAGGCACAAAAGAAAGCCGTAACCTTTCGGCCTGAAACGCTATAAAACATAAACACGACACGGCTTTTTTGTGGCTTGTGTACTGTACATTGCGTTCTAGAAGTACACATCTTAATTTAAAACCATTCCAAGAAGATATAAAATATGTCAAAATGTCATAATTCACATCCGTTCATGGGTAAAATTTTCATAAGAAGATGATCAAATATAAATCAACGGTAGTTCATCGTTCCTTTGACCTCTCTTTGCTTCCGCATATAATTATAAATTTCAAAAGGAAGAAATCTTCTCGTAGTCTCTTAAAGTTACCACCAATAATTTTCTTTGGTTCAAACAGAGCTTTATAACATGACGTAAGACAATTTTTTTCCTTTTGTCTGATATATTTTTAATTCTGCAAATAAAAATTCAACCAACCTGTGAAAATTACTGTGTAAAGAGCGTTCCTTTCTGTTGGCCAACTCATCGATGTGGGAGGTAGTCTCATATCATTTGGATAAATTTTATTTCCATAATCTATCATTGTCCAGTTTCTAAATACAACCTACATATTTAAGAGAGAAAAAATAATTTGTGAACACAACTATTCAGGATTTTTGGACCATTCAAAAAATGAAATAGTGGTCAATTGGTCATAATAACTGACTTCCCTTTCAATGCAATGCTTGGAATTGAATTCACCCTATTACTTTCTGTTTTAGAAGGAGAAAAAGTGATGTAAATTAAAAGAAGGAATCCTTGTTAATCAGCAGTGTTATTCAGCAAAGTTTCTTTAAAGAATCAGGAGAATCTGAGTTAATTTCTGTGTCCTTTTTTCTGGTCTCTCCTGTTCATCTGAAGTGGGTTTCACTTCATCAACCATTAAACAAATTGAATTCGCTTCTCTTAAAAAGCACGATCTTTATATGTTATCATTAAATATGGAATGCTAAAACCAATGAAGGGTAAACTTGTAATAACTACATTGTTATGAGGAACTTTATTGGGTTAACAAATTAGTAGAAACCTGAATCGTAACCTAAAAAGTGCCTAACCTAAAAGGTATTTACATTCTTACTTAACAAAAACGAACGCAAAGTTTCTTGATCAATGTTACCTTCATTTCATATCTCGGCGAAACCCTGATGACATCTGGTATGACTTTGGATCGCATCATTTCTATCTCCAACTGAGCAGGTGTTCGCAACATGTAAACAGTTTTGATTGACCAAACAAATGAGTAAAGCAAGGTAAAGGCTTCCCTGTATTTCGTGCACCTCAAGGATATCATACTGATAGAGATGATAGGCTATGAATATTAGATATTAAAGTAACTGCCACAAAATTACCACACAACAAACAATTTGTTTCTGCTTTCTTGAACTTCCTGTAATACAAATATTAACGGCTGTTTTAGCTTTTAAAAGAATGCTGATAATTTGACTATAAGGTACAGTACATGGGCAGGGCTGCTTTTCACTTCTTTAAATTCGCAAAGTGCGCTACGAACTTAAATACAATTGACAACTATTTAGAACTGTTTAGAATAACAAAAAGCCAAAAATAGAACGATTTCTAAACGAACATAGGCTTCCATGGTGTTCCTCAAACAGATCGTTCATAAAAAGAAATGAAACGAACAATTTTGCGTAAGAATTTCAATAAGGTTAGTACGAATTCTTTATGATTATTTTTGACAGAAAAACCCATCTATTCAATGAGCATGTTGCATAGATCGAAATTTTGATGTTTTTTAGTAAAAAACAGAAAGTCTTGAGCAAGAGAAAAACGTTGGTCGTCTCCGTTTTCCTCTTCAATGCATTATTGCACAGGAAATATGACATGAAATTTGAAGCAGTGCGAGAGTTGAGACCAGCAAGGTCAGTCGCTGTCCCGTTGAATCGTTAATGGCGCTAGCCATCGGCCAAGTTAAAAAAAAAAAGACCGAGAGAAAACAAAAGAGACAAAGAAGCTAACCTAACCTAACCGATGAGGACGATGGCGTCTGCGACAGTAACTATACACGGATGAGAGCAAAATGCGTCGATATGGGTGATTTTGGAACTTTAATCAGTGAAACGACCTACTTCCACTGATTAAAACCCTATACCACCCGGTATCAATCGATTCGTCTTGCATCAGAATCGATCGCTTCGAAATTTCAGAAAGATCGGAAATTATAATAAAGGAGAAAACCCCAAAAAAACATCTATTTTAGTGTTTCATTTTTGCATCGAAATAGGAAATTTTGCTCGCATCTAGAGTTTAAAACGATACATCCAATCTTTAAAAACTTTATACGAATTGATTCTCAGAGAGCTAACTTAAAATCCTGGCTTAAGTTTGATCTGATCAGTTTCATATTAAGAGAGAAATCTTTAAAAAAAATCATCGTAAAAACGACAGTTCATGTTTGAATTCGGTGCGGCTCAGCCGCCATGCTGCTCTCTGATTCGTTCAGCGAGTTCAGCGTTCTGTCGCCAGAGTCTGTCGCGTTGCGAAGGAAGGAAGGAGAAGAATGAAGATTGAGTGAATTGTTTGTTATTTATTATTTTTTTTTTATTTTCCTCTATTCGTCGGTGCCCGGTGGCTGATCAATTTAGTATTTAGTACAGTGTAATTATTTCGGTCCTACACACTTTTCTATTCTCTGGTAGGAATGCCAACAAGTTTTACCGTTCGTTACGGCTAAATCGGACGAATCATAATAAAAGTCACGAGTCCATTTCGTTTTAATTTTAGAGAAGGATTCATTATAAGTAAGTCTCTGTAGAGAATGATAAAATTGCCAGAGGTCGGTCATCACATCTTATGATCGGATGGAGTTTACGTACAAGTGGCATTGTTTTCACTCTCTCCCCTCTGCTGCTAAACTGTTTCAATCTTGGTTTAATTAGTTAGATATCCAATCCAATCTCTGTTAACCTCCTTGGTAGGAGAGAACCTCTCTGTACTCTTGCTTTTGTCATTTTTTTTTGCTTATTTTGATGGTGTTTGAAAGTGCGATAGTATTTTATTTCTTCGGTGCATCCGACTCCCACCTGAATCATAGGTTTATCTGAAATCTAAGATAGTTCAGTGCAGTCCCATCATTTCTGCGCCAGAAATTCTAGCACGATTGAGTTATCTATTAGGTCCCTGTTAATTGTGTAGGTACTACTTTGATTTACTTCAATTTCTTGTTACGCTCCAATTATTGCAGAGGAAAACTGTGTACAATCACAGTGTACTCTGTCTCTCCATCTGTAGTGTACACATTCCAGTTGGAGGGAAAACATGTAAGTACATAACTCTTGGTTTGCTGGTGTAAGAGCCAGCTAGTGTCCTACTTTGAAACCTGATTTGCAGTAAATGTTGGTTTTGATTCATAGACTATCATTTGCAAATATCAGTTTCAAGGTTAATTCATCGATGGAACTTACAGCTGCGGAAACTATTTTTTATATTTTGCAAGCTTCCAGTACGGCTACCCTACGGTAAGAATCTTGTGTTGACTTAAAATTTACTTTTAAAGTTATTCCTTTGCAACTCCCTATCTTCATTAAGCAGTAGACTTGTCCAAGCTGTATCTAGCTTACAGCATCAATTACTGGGGGTTTATCACTCTGATCTAAATGTTGACATTTCTGGGCCTGCAGTAACTTCAGTATACACCTAGTATCAATCACAGTTGGAGAGCAAGAATGTAGGTACTTACTACTTGGTGTTCTAGTGAAACAGCCAACTTATGTTCTACTTTGAAACTTGATTTGCAGTAAATGGTGGTTTTGAGTCTTAGACTACCGTTCGCGAAACTCAGTTTTAACGTTAATTCATCGATGGAACTCAGAACAGCGGAAACTATTTTTTGGAATTGCAAACTTTAACTGTTGGTAGGTATATGCCCTGTGGTAAATAAGTACCAATTAAAATTTGCTCACTTTTGAAACAAGATTTGAAATAAATGATGGTGTTGATTCCAAGACTATCATTCAAAAAAATGAGTTTTTAAAGTTAATTTATGAATGAAACTTAGAACAGCGGTAACTATTTTTTTAGAATCGCAAGCTTTCACTGCAGGTAAGAACCTTGCGGTACTTTAAATTTACATTTAGTTATTCCTTTGCAAGTAAGAACTTCTTATTTACATGAAGCAGCAGACTTCTTCAATTTATAGATACTACATAGTTTACGCAGTGTCAATTACCGCTGTAAGTTTATCAATCTTATTTAAATTTGAAATTTCGTGGGCATGAGCTACAAGGGATTTGCTAGACGCGTTACTCTGGTGCAACATTTGTCAATATTAAATACATACGAATGAAATAAATGGAAAGTAATGATTCACTGTATTTTAAATTAATCAATATGTTCAATGATATGCCCATGGGCGTGTAATCAATCCAAAAAACTACAGGTATTGTTTGCAGTATACACACACATTGTTCTCAGCAACTAGCAATATTTTCTCATGCCAGGTTCTTCATTGGTGATAAACTTATTTTATGCTTGACTGGAAAAGGTTGTCGCAGCCTTAAATGTGGGTCAAGGCTTGCATTCCACTAAAAATCAAACTCAAGCTGCCTGGAAATTAAATTGTGCAGATATTACTCATGAATTTCATGCACAGATTTTTTTGTCAGGCGTAGTTGAATTAATGTCAGTGGCTATAGACTCATTCTCACTGTTTTTAAGTTTAGCTAAATGGCTTTCAAGCCAGTGGACCCTTCTACTAACCTCGCCAGTAACAATGCTGAAATGTTTTTCTACCTGACACAGCTTAGTCAAATAAGTTGCTACAAACACAAAGACTTTCCATACTGTGTCGAGTGCTTGTCGCACTGTACCTATCTGCACTCTTTAGAATAGTAGTGCGTACCTACAGGTAATCAGGAAGTCCAAGTACAACGATAAGAAAATTAAAATTTACTACAAGGTATGTACATACCTACCAACAGTAAAAGTTTACAATTATAAAGAGTAGTTTCCGCTGTTCTAAGTCTCATCGATGCATTAACTGTAAAACTGAGTTTCGAAATGATAGTCTTGGAATCAAAACCACCTTTTACTGCTAATCAGGTTTCAAAAGAGATTAAGAAATACAATATTCATTTCTCAAAACTGTTCAAAAAATCAAAATAGGTGCGCTCAAGTCACGAAATGGAATTATCGTGAGAAATTAATCTTAAAACTTGGAGTAAATCAATAATGGCTCGATGAATTTTGATAAAACTTTGTACACACAATCTACTATCGACAAACTTAAATATTTTCCTCTCTATGTCACCAAAAAAAACGGATAAAACCATTTCAAGAGGTAATATAGGTGCGATCGAGCGAAATATTTGGGAAAATTAGCAAATATAAATATGATCCTATTATTTGGGATAGTTCAGGTTTGGTTCAATTAATTTTGAAAAAACTAGCACATGCAATCTGTAACTAGTATCCTAAAGAAAATACCCCTTATAGTTACAGTATACAGCCCTCAAGTGCATTAAAAAAGCAAAACAGGGGATGGGACCTGGAAAAAAAATTAAAGTGAGGAATGAATTTGAAAACTTGAAGTCAATCATTAATGGGATGGATTTTGATAATACTTTGTGCACACAACATACTGTCAACATACTAAAATATTTTTCTGATACATAGTCACCATAATCAACCTTTAAGACCATTTCAAGGGCTAATATAGGTGCAATCGAGCAACATTTTTGAAACTAAGCAATTAAAAAAAAACATAATAATCATTGGAAAGAGAAATTCAAGTATGACTAAATTTAAGTTTGATGAAAATTGCAACAAAAAGCTTGCAACCAGCCTAGCCAGATTTTCTTTTCAATGTTTAACTACAATATAGGTACAACTCTTAAGTCTGAGGCTGTTTAAAGGAAATATATGTTTCATCACCCCAAAAAAAAGAATATTAAAGGGAAAAATTTAAAACTTATAAAGAAAAGTTGATCAAAACTGGCTGAGTGTTTTGTTAAAATTTTTTTTACACAATCTACAACCTAAGTACATCTTTGGAGGGGGGTTAATCTACTAAACTAAAAATTATTTTGAAGATCCACAGTTTGAAAGAAAGAACAAAATATTGCACTGATTGGAGGAAATGCAAGAATCAGTACATTTCGACCACCTATAAAAACTAAGGAAAAAAACGAACTCCCATGCACAAATAGAGCAAAGAACAAATAGAATGAATACGGCTCAAAGAATAAAAACATACTGGGGAATTACTCTAAACCCTGTCATAAGCAACATAAAAATAGAAATGAGGGGGCTCAATTAGCCTTCAAATTACAAAGTAGGCAACTATTCCTACAGCTTCTCTACAAAATTGCAAACTCTTCGGATTGAATGCAGAATTATGTCCAGAGGTGAAAATATTTGAAATCTGAGGGGGTCTGGGGGTCTCCTCCAGAATTCTAAAGGGGGGGCTGGGGGTCTCCCCCAGAATTTTAAAGGGGGGCTGGGGGACCCCCAGAATTCTTTAGGGGGGGTTTGGGGGCCCCCCGAATCCTTTAGGGGGTTAGGGGGCCACCTCCAGAAATCCTTAGTGGGTCTGGGGGGTCTCCCCCCGAAAAAAAGATTTGAGGAAGTGTTCGTAAGGTATTCCCTACAGTTTATTTTCCTTTTTTTCCCCTTTACCTTTCCTTTTCTCCTTTTCGCTCTTCCTCTTTCGCTTCTCAAAATTTTTGCGCTCCCCGATGCATTGCGCCCCCCCCCCCCCCCCCGGGGGGGTCGGCGGAGCCCATAGCTACGCCATTTCTGAGTCCACTGTGATTGTGCACATAGTTTCCTCTGCTCTAATTTGGGGTGTAACAAGAAATGGAAGTGAATCAAAGTAGGTATCTACGCAAAACAATGACCTGAAACCTGAAGGATAACTCAACCAGGCTAGCAATTTTGGCATAGAAACGATACGACAGAGGTTTAAGTGGGTTTGCCACTATAAATTAGGTGATGTAAGGGAGAATCCCACACAGAACCTTCAAAAGGTCAGGTTTTAAAAACTTTCCCCGCCAAAAAAAAAAAACAAAAAACAAAAACTCTTACGCATAGTTGCGATCAGAGACTGGTATTTACTTAATATTCAATTTCAGTCTGTTTTACCTACAATCAACCTCCATGATTAGCATCTGAACACAGCTTCTATGGTCAAGCCGCAGAATGATCCAAGTAGTGTATCCCAAAAAGGACCGTGATATCTTTTTCCAAAAAAACTTTACACCAAAAGTCAAGTAAAAACCCCGGGCCCAAAATTTAAAAAAAAGTTTCCCAACTATATTTAAAGATGGCTCTCTTTTCCACCGCCCAAAGGGCATTGATATTAAAGATAGCCAAGTTTAATTTCCACCGTACTCTCTTCTCTATTCTCTTCAACAGAAAAATTTAATCCTACTTATCTTTAGCAATAATAATGGCTCTCTTTTCAACCGCCCAAAGGGCATGATATTAAAGATAGCCAAGTTTAATTTCCACCATACTCTCTTCTCTATTCTCTTCAACAGAAAAATTTAACCCTGTCTACCTTTTGATATTTCGCCTGGTACTCATTCTTAGCGTGCATCGACATTGCATACGTTTGAAAATGAAGGAGTGACAGCACGGAAAGCCGACACCGCTTCGCAGCGCGGCTATGGAGGTTCTTGCCTTATTGTTTGATTAGTCCCTCAGATATTGCTGTTATAACACAGGGGTCTAAGCATCTGCTTAGAACAAATTATTTTTAATTCTGTTCAACGACCCGAGACCAATCAATGCCACGTCCAAATTAAGAGAGAGAAAAAAATTTCCGAAGAAACAATTGAAACGAAGTTTACTTCAAGAATTGGAAGAAGATTTTGAGGAAGGAAGAAGCCAGAAACTTGGGCCGCGACTCTTTTTCCACCATTCAACTCAACTACTTTTCTCACAATGTGACTTTAAGTTCCCTGTGAAATACCCTCCCTCATGTCGCGGCCCAAGTTTCTGGCTTCTTCCTTCCTCAAAATCTTCTTCCAATTTCTTGAAGTAAACTTCGTTTCAATTGTTTCTTCGGTAATTTTTTCTCTCTCTTAATTTGGACGTGGCATTGATTGGTCTCGGGTCGTTGAACAGAATTAAAAATAATTTGTTCTAAGCAGATGCTTAGACCCCTGTGTTATAACAGCAATATCTGAGGGACTAATCAAACAATAAGGCAAGAACCTCCATAGCCGCGCTGCGAAGCGGTGTCGGCTTTCCGTGCTGTCACTCCTTCATTTTCAAACGTATGCAATGTCGATGCACGCTAAGAATGAGTACCAGGCGAAATATCAAAAGGTAGACAGGGTTAAATTTTTCTGTTGAAGAGAATAGAGAAGAGAGTATGGTGGAAATTAAACTTGGCTATCTTTAATATCATGCCCTTTGGGCGGTTGAAAAGAGAGCCATTATTATTGCTAAAGATAAGTAGGATTAAATTTTTCTGTTGAAGAGAATAGAGAAGAGAGTACGGTGGAAATTAAACTTGGCTATCTTTAATATCAATGCCCTTTGGGCGGTGGAAAAGAGAGCCATCGTTAATATAGTTGGGAAACATTTTTTTAATCTTGGCCGGGTTTTACTTGACTTTTGGTGTAAAGTTTTTTTGGAAAATTCTTACGACACGGAACTTACGCGGCAGTCGAACACATCCCTCTATTTGTATACACGCGATTTTCTCCAATATCGTTTGTCTTACGTAAAAATTTATAAGGGTCAAATCGAAAGAGCATTAAATTTCCATGATGTTTGATGTCTTTATTTTCCTACTCGAGTGGGTAGACATCAGATGTGGCAGCCCGCAAAAAAAGGCTGGAAAATGGCAAACAATTTTTAAAAGTAGCTTTTTACCCGTCTGAACAAGGGGCTTTGAAAACTTTGAGTTTAATGATCGAATGGGAACTTTTGTGTTCTTTAAAATTGTTCCAGCATTTTCCTTGTCAGATGAATGGTTATTGAGATACAAAGAGAAAATCAGCGAAAATGACGGCATTCCGTCACAACTCCCTCATCATCAACTTTTATTTTTTCCTATTTCCAAGCTGACAGAAAAACAAAGAAAAACTAAAAGTATGCATGTAAAAGAAAACTTTACGCTCTTAAACTTTGATGCGATCCACGTTTTATGCAAACTGCATTGTAATCGAGATAAATGCAGATAAACATACGACAACTCTGGAGTCGTAGTCACTATTTTAACCCGGAACCTCTCAACTTTTTGCATTAGTTTTCATTTATTTCATATTTTTGAAACTGACCATATCAAGCTGCTTTTGATGGCCTTCATCTCTTACATTTCTTGCCTCTGAACTTTTTTCTAATCGCAACAAAAATCGAGGGATGCGTCGCTTCTTACTCCAAAAAGAAAAACATTAACAATTGTCCGTGCACAAGACAGTTGATGTTAAATTATCTGTGCCTTATGGCTGAAATTGTCTCCTGGAAGGGGAGGAATAGCTTTACTTGCAATTTTGTAGGACCAAAAGAAACATGCAATATACTTCTATTTTAGGCTCCCTGCTCGTTATTATTGTTCGTCAAGAAAGCTTAGGGGTTTTCTGTCGACGTACAGGCTGCTGTCTTGCTTCATTATCAATTCAATTCAATTCGTTTTGAATGTATTTTTTTTATTTTTTTTTTAATAAATTGTTTTGTTGTTTATTTTAATCAGCCATAATTGCGTGAGCAATAATGTCTGCTTCAATACACAATCTTTGCGATAGTTTCAAAGTATTTACACTTCCAATCCAATCTCGTATCTGCAACAGTCTTTCTCCATCATATGTAAATCGAAAGTAAACGCGATAGTTCACCTATACTCAACCTTCACAAACTTTGTTTCGTCTGTTTTTTCTTGAGTTTTATTTAATTGCTTTCATGTTTCATTTAAGTAAGTCGTCATTTTTAATTGACTGGTGGTGCTTACATCAGTTTATTTGAGCCTTATCAAAAACCACCAAACTTCTCAAATATAATCAGAAACCAATTGATTATTTACTCACATTTACTCTTTCATCTATATTTTCAATCGTCAGTATATACAGGGTGTCCCAGACCTATCGTATCAGTCCTTTTTCTTGGCCGCTATTCGACATAAAAAGCTGAAAATTAAGGCAGCCATGTATTTTGACGAGAAAAATTAAAATGTTGGGGTTTCAAAGCCCTCCGACTATTTTTTGGGGGGGGTTCTGGGGGGTCGACCCTTTTTCGGTATGGGGGATCCCCACTATAAAAGCGGAAGAAGTTCGAAAACTGAGTAGAATTGGTACTCCTAATGACATAATGCAAGATGGTCTTTCGTTTGACAACCGAAACTCATTTTTGGGCCCCTAATCCCCCCCAAACAGCCCCCAAGCATAAATAACCAATTGGTGCAAGAACTGTCGCAAAATCTCCGGAAAAATTGCTAAACAGAGGTGGTTTAGGTCAAAGAGCTCACATTTGATGGTTTCAAAGCCCCCCCGACTATTTTTGAGGGGTTTTGGGGAGTCACCTCTTATTGGGGACCCCCCCCTCTTTAGAAGCGAAACAAGTTCAAAAAGTGAGTCAAAGTGGTATTCCTGATCTTACTAACACATAATTACATTTAGTTGCTCAACTGAAAATCATTTTTGGGCCCTGACCCCCCCCCCCCCACCTCAAAAAAGCCTCCAAGCTTGAAAACCCCACATAATGAAAAAATAGTTGTGAAATCTCCGGAAAAATTCTCCCCCGGTCCGTTCTCACGCCAGGAGTGACTGGAGGCTCCTGGAATTTTCAAATTTGAGCTTTTTGACCTAAAATACCTCTGTTGAACAAATTTCCGGAGATTTGACGACCATTTTTGCATAAAGTTGGTTTTTCATGCTTTGGAGGCTATTTAGGGGGGGGGGGGGTTGGGCCCAAAAATGATTTTCAGTTGACCAAATAAATGTTATTATGTGTTAGAAGATCAGGAATACCTCTTTGACTCAATTTTTGAACTCGTTTAGCTTCTAAAGGGAGGTCCCCAATAAGAGGTGACCCCCCAAAATCCCCCAAAAAATTGTCAGGGGGCGTTGAAACCACCAAATTTGAATTTGTCTCTTCAATAATACATGAACGTATCAATTTTCAGCTTTTTATGCCGAAAAGTGGCCGAGAAAAAGGACTGGTGCGGTAGGTCTGGGACACCCTGTATATGTAAAAGAAACCCTGGAGTTTATGCATTTTTCATTTGTTTCAATGTTCCATTTTTTCTGCATCAGATAATAGTCAGAGGACGCACACTGACGCACTATTATATTTTTTAGAATCTCTCTTGTTCCTCTCTGGAAGAAATTGTTTTAAAGGTTTCCAATTTTGCTTTCGAACGAAGTTCTAGGTTAGAAATTGTAAGAGATCTCTGTTTCTCAATTTCAATGATTTCAGTTTATGTTTTATTTTAGTTTTTTTTAGCTTCTGATTTCTCTTAGTGAAGATTTTTCTTGTTTCAAGGCATTTTCATCGATTATACACACTATATTTTTTATTGTGAATCAACTGAATATATGTGCAATGCTCGCTTTTTTCTATAATACCTGATTAAATCACAAAGTAAAAATCAAATTGTAGTGGACAATTCAAAGTAAAATTCAGCACGCGCATAACCGCAAAAAGAAAATAAAGGAACTCAAGTCATTGTTAAAAGCAATGTAAGTAAATCAAGATACAAAAAGTCACCAGGAAAGACTGTACTGCATTGCCAGAGAGTCACGGCCTCATCACAGAATATTTACCTACCAAACGGCTGCATTGGGAAGAAAAGCTGTAAGTATTTCTGTATATTGACTATTCCTTTACCTCGATCGTTTCCAAGAGTAAGACAGGGGATACAATGAGGCTTTCAGTATACATTGTGTACTCATGTTTTTTAACAACACTTATTCTGTTCCGTGAAATATGACGTTTGTCCACTAATCCCTTCATAGATAGTGTGAATCTTCAGTTCAAGAGGAAGGGGGTATCTAAAACTACATTGAACCCCTCCCAATTTGGATCACCACTGTTTTTCACCACTGTTTAAAATTATAAAATTTTCTCAATGAAGTGATTATTAAGTCGAAGGTTTACTGCACCAGAGATGGTAATCAGTTAAACTCTAACTGGAGGAAAATCACGATTATTTATTCGTTCCATGACCTTCAATGTCC
>VMOF01000111.1:45853049-45912975 GCA_011764245.1 Trialeurodes vaporariorum
GTTAATATAGTTGGGAAACATTTTTTTAATCTTGGCCGGGTTTTACTTGACTTTTGGTGTAAAGTTTTTTTGGAAAATTCTTACGACACGGAACTTACGCGGCAGTCGAACACATCCCTCTATTTGTATACACGCGATTTTCTCCAATATCGTTTGTCTTACGTAAAAATTTATAAGGGTCAAATCGAAAGAGCATTAAATTTCCATGATGTTTGATGTCTTTATTTTCCTACTCGAGTGGGTAGACATCAGATGTGGCAGCCCGCAAAAAAAGGCTGGAAAATGGCAAACAATTTTTAAAAGTAGCTTTTTACCCGTCTGAACAAGGGGCTTTGAAAACTTTGAGTTTAATGATCGAATGGGAACTTTTGTGTTCTTTAAAATTGTTCCAGCATTTTCCTTGTCAGATGAATGGTTATTGAGATACAAAGAGAAAATCAGCGAAAATGACGGCATTCCGTCACAACTCCCTCATCATCAACTTTTATTTTTTCCTATTTCCAAGCTGACAGAAAAACAAAGAAAAACTAAAAGTATGCATGTAAAAGAAAACTTTACGCTCTTAAACTTTGATGCGATCCACGTTTTATGCAAACTGCATTGTAATCGAGATAAATGCAGATAAACATACGACAACTCTGGAGTCGTAGTCACTATTTTAACCCGGAACCTCTCAACTTTTTGCATTAGTTTTCATTTATTTCATATTTTTGAAACTGACCATATCAAGCTGCTTTTGATGGCCTTCATCTCTTACATTTCTTGCCTCTGAACTTTTTTCTAATCGCAACAAAAATCGAGGGATGCGTCGCTTCTTACTCCAAAAAGAAAAACATTAACAATTGTCCGTGCACAAGACAGTTGATGTTAAATTATCTGTGCCTTATGGCTGAAATTGTCTCCTGGAAGGGGAGGAATAGCTTTACTTGCAATTTTGTAGGACCAAAAGAAACATGCAATATACTTCTATTTTAGGCTCCCTGCTCGTTATTATTGTTCGTCAAGAAAGCTTAGGGGTTTTCTGTCGACGTACAGGCTGCTGTCTTGCTTCATTATCAATTCAATTCAATTCGTTTTGAATGTATTTTTTTTATTTTTTTTTTAATAAATTGTTTTGTTGTTTATTTTAATCAGCCATAATTGCGTGAGCAATAATGTCTGCTTCAATACACAATCTTTGCGATAGTTTCAAAGTATTTACACTTCCAATCCAATCTCGTATCTGCAACAGTCTTTCTCCATCATATGTAAATCGAAAGTAAACGCGATAGTTCACCTATACTCAACCTTCACAAACTTTGTTTCGTCTGTTTTTTCTTGAGTTTTATTTAATTGCTTTCATGTTTCATTTAAGTAAGTCGTCATTTTTAATTGACTGGTGGTGCTTACATCAGTTTATTTGAGCCTTATCAAAAACCACCAAACTTCTCAAATATAATCAGAAACCAATTGATTATTTACTCACATTTACTCTTTCATCTATATTTTCAATCGTCAGTATATACAGGGTGTCCCAGACCTATCGTATCAGTCCTTTTTCTTGGCCGCTATTCGACATAAAAAGCTGAAAATTAAGGCAGCCATGTATTTTGACGAGAAAAATTAAAATGTTGGGGTTTCAAAGCCCTCCGACTATTTTTTGGGGGGGGTTCTGGGGGGTCGACCCTTTTTCGGTATGGGGGATCCCCACTATAAAAGCGGAAGAAGTTCGAAAACTGAGTAGAATTGGTACTCCTAATGACATAATGCAAGATGGTCTTTCGTTTGACAACCGAAACTCATTTTTGGGCCCCTAATCCCCCCCAAACAGCCCCCAAGCATAAATAACCAATTGGTGCAAGAACTGTCGCAAAATCTCCGGAAAAATTGCTAAACAGAGGTGGTTTAGGTCAAAGAGCTCACATTTGATGGTTTCAAAGCCCCCCCGACTATTTTTGAGGGGTTTTGGGGAGTCACCTCTTATTGGGGACCCCCCTCTCTTTAGAAGCGAAACAAGTTCAAAAAGTGAGTCAAAGTGGTATTCCTGATCTTACTAACACATAATTACATTTAGTTGCTCAACTGAAAATCATTTTTGGGCCCTGCCCCCCCCCCCCCCCCACCTCAAAAAAGCCTCCAAGCTTGAAAACCCCACATAATGAAAAAATAGTTGTGAAATCTCCGGAAAAATTCTCCCCAGGTCCGTTCTCACGCCAGGAGTGACTGGAGGCTCCTGGAATTTTCAAATTTGAGCTTTTTGACCTAAAATACCTCTGTTGAACAAATTTCCGGAGATTTGACGACCATTTTTGCATAAAGTTGGTTTTTCATGCTTTGGAGGCTATTTAGGGGGGGGGGGGGTTGGGCCCAAAAATGATTTTCAGTTGACCAAATAAATGTTATTATGTGTTAGAAGATCAGGAATACCTCTTTGACTCAATTTTTGAACTCGTTTAGCTTCTAAAGGGAGGTCCCCAATAAGAGGTGACCCCCCAAAATCCCCCAAAAAATTGTCAGGGGGCGTTGAAACCACCAAATTTGAATTTGTCTCTTCAATAATACATGAACGTATCAATTTTCAGCTTTTTATGCCGAAAAGTGGCCGAGAAAAAGGACTGGTGCGGTAGGTCTGGGACACCCTGTATATGTAAAAGAAACCCTGGAGTTTATGCATTTTTCATTTGTTTCAATGTTCCATTTTTTCTGCATCAGATAATAGTCAGAGGACGCACACTGACGCACTATTATATTTTTTAGAATCTCTCTTGTTCCTCTCTGGAAGAAATTGTTTTAAAGGTTTCCAATTTTGCTTTCGAACGAAGTTCTAGGTTAGAAATTGTAAGAGATCTCTGTTTCTCAATTTCAATGATTTCAGTTTATGTTTTATTTTAGTTTTTTTTAGCTTCTGATTTCTCTTAGTGAAGATTTTTCTTGTTTCAAGGCATTTTCATCGATTATACACACTATATTTTTTATTGTGAATCAACTGAATATATGTGCAATGCTCGCTTTTTTCTATAATACCTGATTAAATCACAAAGTAAAAATCAAATTGTAGTGGACAATTCAAAGTAAAATTCAGCACGCGCATAACCGCAAAAAGAAAATAAAGGAACTCAAGTCATTGTTAAAAGCAATGTAAGTAAATCAAGATACAAAAAGTCACCAGGAAAGACTGTACTGCATTGCCAGAGAGTCACGGCCTCATCACAGAATATTTACCTACCAAACGGCTGCATTGGGAAGAAAAGCTGTAAGTATTTCTGTATATTGACTATTCCTTTACCTCGATCGTTTCCAAGAGTAAGACAGGGGATACAATGAGGCTTTCAGTATACATTGTGTACTCATGTTTTTTAACAACACTTATTCTGTTCCGTGAAATATGACGTTTGTCCACTAATCCCTTCATAGATAGTGTGAATCTTCAGTTCAAGAGGAAGGGGGTATCTAAAACTACATTGAACCCCTCCCAATTTGGATCACCACTGTTTTTCACCACTGTTTAAAATTATAAAATTTTCTCAATGAAGTGATTATTAAGTCGAAGGTTTACTGCACCAGAGATGGTAATCAGTTAAACTCTAACTGGAGGAAAATCACGATTATTTATTCGTTCCATGACCTTCAATGTCCGATAATGGCGTGTCTCTGAAGAGTTGTCTGGTATTGTAAGCTCTTGAATCATTTTAAATATCAAGTGAGTATTACTGCCAACGGATGAGCAAGAATCAATCCCTAAAATTTGAATAAACCATTTATTTTTGAAAGTGCTTTTATTTCTGTTATAATCTGACAAACTTTGATCAAATGCTCCAAAATGTTCATCCGTAACTGACCGCCTTGATTTTTCCACAGTAACTAAAGTTTATTTGAAAAATGAAAGTCTGCTTGCCTTAAGACTTCCTGAAGGAGATCATTTGCAGCAGATAATTACGAAATCTATAACATCACCATCAGACATTAGATCAAGTCATCGTTTTGGGATAAAAAAGAGGATAACGATTATTTAGTCGAACCACCCGGTACTGAGTCATGTCTGATAGTGCTTTAGGCAAACTTTATGCTTAAATCCATGCTTATGTAAATTGTGTCTCATGCTTCAAAGTTTGAAGTTTATTTAAGTTTCAGTTTATTTCGGATTATGCAAATACAATTTCTTCGCATTCAATTACGAGTACGACTTTTGTGAGCCCCTGCTCAACCGTTTCAATTCGCTACTTTGTTTCTGTTCATTATTTATAAAAATGAATGGTTTTTGAACGGGAAATAACAAACCTGTTTCAGGGTATTCATTGCGAGTAAAATATAAGCTTTCATAAACGGATGTTCCGAAAATTCGATGGGCAAAACTTCCCATTCACAACCTACATTCTAAAGTCAGGTCAAAGATGTCGTAGGAAGGCGATTATGGTGGCTTTGACAGGTCATGCAAACAGATATATATTCTGGTGAAATTTTCTATGCTTTGGCTTCCTGTTAAAAATTATCGTAGGGCTCGGCTCCAATATTCAGCTATACTTAATTTGGAGAATTTGTAACTTTAAGACGATGAAGATCAAATTATCTTCTTCCGGCAAATTATTTTTTTTACTTGGTTTTCATCAGCACCAAGATCTTTCAACTCAAAATGCTCAAACCAAAGATAAAGTGCAATGTACGGGCGAAGCTTTAATCCCTCAATAACTTTTGAATGTGAGCTAGTTTTACTCTTTTGCTTTAGAGGATTTGCAACTCTTTATTTGAATCACTCATATCAGCATTATCTGCCAAGAGAAAAATATACGAAGCCGAGGGTCTACTGTGGTGTCAAGCCCCTAACGCTTTTGAGAAAGGGACCGCAAAACTTGATAGCAGGAAACTCCTGTCCTTGAGTAAAACAGTGTAAAACTGAACCTACTGTGCCACCAACAATGAACAAATAAACAAACAAGTCAACTCTGGTCCTTCGTAACTCCCAAAATGGGAGATCACGGAAAGTTACCCTATTGACGTATCAGATGTAAACATTTAAGAATGATAAACTTTAATATTCAAGTCAGAAAGCTTAAAAACCAGGCATCACCATGTCAATGGTGAAAAGATCCAAGAAAAGTATGTTAAATAACATGTTACGTAATAACATTCTTGTTTCTGTAAATAAATTATTAACCCTTAATTCCGACATTTGTAATCTTGCATTTGTAATTATTTGAACTTTGTAGATTTAATTTATGTGTTCTTGATGTCATTACACAGATTAAAGTAAAATAGACTACACTTTTTTTGGCTCATCCATGGTCTGAAGATCAGGACTGGCTTTCAATTGCAGTTTTTAATAAATAATACTATTCTAGAGACGAGGAAAGTCAAAACCACCGTGAAGCCCTCAAAGAGATTATAAAGAACCAGTTTTAGACTTGTCTTTAAGCTGGAGTAAATGTATTCTCTTAACTTTTTACAAATGAAATTGTGATATTTTGGAATTTTAAAATCGAAGGGATTAATTGAGTGGATGGAGTAATATCGGAATGTAAGTACAACGGTGGCAGTTTCATTCCATTGTTCACCCTAATATTTGCATGCATGCGGTCGACATTCAATGCATTAATGTTCGATTTCAATTTTCAAGGAGTTCTTCTCTTTTCCTTCAAATATTCAAGGACATATAGAAAAAGTTCATACAAACTAACAAAAGTCATAAACGTTCGTCCTATAACGCATCGTTTTGGAGTCAAAGAGGTTCAAACTTTAAATAAAATCTCCATAAGCAAAAGTGAAAAACGTTATTCTCCATGGGTTTCAAATGAAATAAATTTGCGATGACGAACTTTTATTTCAATCATTAGGACCTGAAAAACAAAAGGCTAGACTTAACACAGATAAATAATAATAAAAAAAAGCTTAGAGAGCAACGAGCTAGCTACTAGAGATTCAATTAACTCCTGTAAGACCGAATGCATGGAAGATTTAACTGATGATTGTTTCCACTCATGAATTTTTATGGAAAGGCTTTAAAAAGATGGAGGTGACTTTGAGCTTCCAATCTGTCTCCAAACACAAAACTTAATCATTATTGATGTATCACCTTCATAATCTAATCAGCAGATAAAATATGTGCCATTGTTTATCGCGTTTTTTAATTTATATAAAACTTTCTGATCGGCGCAACTAACCTACAGAATGTAAACACTTTACAGCTATTGAAAAACGACGCGTATCAAAAGAATTCATGCATTTTATATAATGCGAACTTGGTCAGTAACCAAGTAAGTTTAAAGCATAAACTCAACGACACAACTTTTAACACATAAAATAATACGTGTATCTCGAAAAATTTACCTACGCACCTATAGGGTACCTATACCAAAAGTCAGGAGCCACTCTCATACTTTTGAGCAGTAGTGGATAAACTAACGAAACTAGAGGAATGATTAAAGTTAATGAAAATTTTATTTTGGCTCATCCTAAATTTTCGAGAATTACCCCTAAAGGTCAGTTCCACTCCCTTAATCGAAATTTTAAAAGTGCAAATCATTCCTCATGATACGTTATTGAGAAAGGCATAAAGCTCTAAGCCTTTTGGCGCAAACCTAAGATCTATACAGGGTGTCCCAGACCACCCGTGTAGGTACTTTTTCTCAAAAACGGCTGGGAGTAGAGAGCTGAAACAAAAAAGTCAGATAGGGAAATGACCCCAAAGAATTAAATGAAAATATTTTCAAAGCCCCCCGAGGCCCCCCAGGGGGGTTTGGGGGGGGGGGGGGGGGGGTTCGAAACACATTTTTCCATTTTTGGCGGGAAAAAGCCTATAAAAGGTACAAAAATAAGTTCAGATTCTGAAAGAGCAACTCATTGCCGACATTTTTACCCCAGTAACTTTTCCCAGAAAACCCCAATTTTTGGGGTTATGGGCCCTTTTGGGGGGAAATTTCCATTCGGCCACTGTGACCACACTATTCAATATTTTTCAAAAACCTGAAATCCATCTGAAAGAAGAGATAAAGACCTTTCGATTGATGTGCCACATAATACTTAAAAGTGAAAAATTAAGGCCCCCACGTAGATTCCAAAATGTGGGGGTCTTTAGGCCCCCACGTAAAAAAAGTCAAATAGCAAGGTATGGCTTGTGATACATCGATCAAAAGCCCTCAAAGAGTAGAATAAGATGACGCAATCCAAAATCGTCTACAATCTTTACTTTCAAAGTAGCGGCTATTTGAAAACTATGGGTGTTCAAAGGTAAGTCCTGGGAAAAGAGTCCAAGGTTGAACAATACATGCATTGAAAGGCCTTAAAAAATGCAAACGAATGGCGAAAACTGCAAATCGGTCCGCCCCTACAATCAAAAGTTATGACCGATTGAAACTTAAAGGGCTCAAGGCCTATTTAAGGCTGCTTAAATTTCAATCGGTCATAACTTTTGATTGAAGAGGCGGATCGATTTGCGGTTTGCGCCATTCGTTTGCTTTTTTTAAGGCCTTTCAATGCATGTATCGTTCAACCTTGGACTCCTTTCCCAGGACTTTCCTTTGAACACCCAAAATTTTCAAATGGCCGCCATTTTGAAAGTAATGATTGTAGACGATTTTGAATTGCGTCATCTTATTCTACTCTTTGAGGGCTTTCGATCGACGTATCACAAGCCATACCTTGCTATTTGACTTTTTTTACGTGGGGGGACCCAAAGACCCCCAAATTTTGGAATCTACGTGGGGGCCTTAATTTTTCACTTTTAAGTATTATGTGGCACATCAATCGAAAGGTCTTTATCTCTTCTTTCAGATGGATTTCAGGTTTTTGAAAAATATTGAATAGTGTGGTCACAGTGGCCGAATGGAAATTTCCCCCCAAAAGGGCCCATAACCCCAAAAATTGGGGTTTTCTGGGAAAAGTTACTGGGGTAAAAATGTCGGCAATGAGTTGCTCTTTCAGAATCTGAACTTATTTTTGTACCTTTTATAGGCTTTTTCCCGCCAAAAATGGAAAAATGTGTTTCGAACCCCCCCCCCCCCCCCCCAAACCCCCCTGGGGGGCCTCGTGGGGCTTTGAAAATATTTTCATTGAATTCTTTGGGGTCATTTCCCTATCTGACTTTTTTGTTTCAGCTCTCTACTCCCAGCCGTTTTTGAGAAAAAGTACCTACACGGGTGGTCTGGGACACCCTGTATATGTATTCTATAACATTTCTCGGCTTTGAAAAATCGGAGATTAAAATTCGAATCTGACCTATTTTTAATAAATCATTACGTCGATTTGAAAAGTCGGAATTTAAAAAATCAAGTAGTCTAAAATACCATAAACATCAAGTCTTTTTAAGATCAAACGAGGTTTTGACAGAAACACTTAATGAAATTCGGGTTTAGAGCCCCAAGCATTTTCAATTTCTTTGTCACTAAGAAACGGCGTTCTCCAAAATTCCAAAGGACAGCCCCTTTCAAGTGATCAGAAAAGCATGAAAAACTGATCATTATGGCGGATATAGGATATCAGTATCACTTGTCACGTTCGAGCAGAGCTGCGAACCGACATAAATTTCGGAACCGGTCGCGGTGGTCCGGAAGTTTTGGTTCCATTTTGGTAACGAGGAGTTTTTCCTTATAACAGAAATTTCAAACTTTTAATGAACTATTCTTTTTTTACTGAAACTCATCCCTCAATTTTCACGGACATTTTTATTTAAAAAGTTTACATTTTTTTTTTTTTTTTTATTTTTTTTATTAGTTTTTTTTGTTTTTGTTTTTTTTTTTTTTTTTAAAAATGCAGTGTAACTACGTAGTTTATTATTATCAGTTTGCTCCTTTTAACTCCGTGTAAAGTAACAAATAATATCGATTTGAAATACACGGTTTCACGTGTTTTCTGTGTTTTTTGACGTCGTTGTTGCATTTTTCATTTTCTAGTTTTTACAGTTTTTTTGTCCCTCGAGAGTTTTCTTCCTTTTTTTGTTGTGGTTTTTTTCTTTTTCCCCGTTTATTTTTTTTTTTTTTTTCTTGTTAGAATTTTTCTGCGTTATGTTTAATTTTGTTGTTGTTTTCGTGAGTAGTTTTTGGCAATTGAGGAGCTAGTTGGAAAAACGGCCTTAGCCGGCTAAGGCCGTTTTTCCGGAGAACAACTTTTCTGAGAGAACATAGGCTCAATAATATCTCCACAAAATTTCATGACCGTACGTCAAAAATTGAGTGAGATATGGGAGTTTATATGAGAAAAGGTTGCCACTTCTGCTGGCGACTATAATGACCATAATGGGGAAAATCGAAGATGGTGAAGAGGACTCAGGCAACAGTGAAAGCGAGAGTGAATACGAGGACGAATAATTTTATATTCTTTATTTTCTAATAAATTCGCCTCTTTTTTTGCAGATTTTTGGTTTTTTTTTTTCATCTATCATGTAGTACATATGTTCCATACAGAAAGTCGTTCTCTGGAAAAACGGAGTTAATACTCAGCATTTAAGCGGTGTCTCCACCAGCGAATGTAAAAGCGCGAATAAACTGATTGAGCCAATGAGCTTCCTTGTTGTCGATACATCGAACTCGAACTATCGACTTCAAGGCAGCTCATTGGCTCAATCAGTTTATTCGCGCTTTTACATTCGCTGGTGGAGACACCCCTTTAGTGAGGACTTGTCTCTGTGCAACAGGTCGTTCTATGGAAAAACGACCTTAAGAGACCTTTCGTATTTATCCAATATCTTCTTTCCTATACAGCCAAAGCATATTTCAGTTGTACCAACTTCAACCTGAGGGTATGGATCAACTTTTTTGATCCAACCCAAGCCTGATTCTTCATCTATGTTAGATTGGCACTAAAATAAAAACTTTAACAGCCGTTTTCTCAGAACGCGATTTTGCTAATTAGGCCGTTTTTCCAGCTACCTCCTCAATTTTGGCAACCGTTTTTCGATATTTTTTTCTTCCAGGTAATTGCCCTATAGAAAAACCCGAGGTTCTCAAAGTTTGAGATTTTTGAGGTTGATTGTTGTTTGCATTTGTGAGAGGATGAGGCATGTTATTGCTCAATGGTGTAGTTGGTTCTTTGTTGTTTAGCGGGGCTCTCAAAATTTGTAGCAAAGAGGAGGAGTTTGTGGGTATATTGTAGTTCAGAATCGTCATCTCAGCCAATTGGCTTGCGTTGGCGTGTGTTGTGTATTGCTTTTATCTCTCGTTTAGTTTGGACGCATTATTTGAATTTTCAGTCGACTTTGGAGTCAGCTGTTCTACAGGATATCCCAACTTTTTCCTGCAAAAATGAAGGAGTCCATGTAAAAAGTGATCGCGAACAACAAATCAGAAGAGAATTTTTTTCCAAAACGGCTTTTTTACCGAATTATGGAGTCTCAATGTGTCCGTAACGTGATTGTACGGGAAATTGAAAATGCGCCATTTGGGTCGGGAGCAAAAAAAAAACAAGCTGGGAAAATTCCAACACGCAGATGTCGGAAAAGCGTGCCACTAAAGTCTGAACAGTTTTAATGCTTTTGCTAGCAATGATAATTAGACACCATTCATCAGAAAAGAATCAAGTGACATGGAGCTGATCTCGAGAAAATTGAGTCCAAAGTTGAAGAGCTAGCTTTTAAACAAAAAGCTTGGAATTACTAACGTTTTGATTTCATAGTAAATTCCACTTTTCCGGTGTTGAAATGCAAAAACACAACACGGTAGTTGAATGAAATCAAAACGTAAGTAATTCCAAGTTTTTTGTTTAAATGCTAGCTCTTCAACTTTGGACACAATTTTCTCGAGATCAGCTTCCTTTCTGATGAATGCTGTCTAATTACCATTGCTAGCAAAATCATTAAAGATGTTCAGAATTTAATGGTACGCTCTTCCAACACCTTCGTGTTGGCATTTTCCCTGCTTGTTTATCTTTTTCCATGCCACTGATTTATAAAAACAGGGTTTTTTTATCTCCCCCCCAGGTTTCTTTTCTGGGTAATTAAGATAAAAAGTTGCGGTTTGACTGCAACTAAACCGCGGCATCGCGGTTTGATCGCGTTGGGGTTTGTTGGTTGTATGTCCTTAAAAACCCAATACCCCATGGGTTTAAGGAAAAACCGCCGTCAAGTCTTCACACTTGTTTTCACTAAAAAAAAACAATTGAAAGTAATTTTTCATCGCTTAAATACTTATGATTTCTGTTACGATCAAGTCTCGGGTATGTTTTGCTTTTACCTCTTAAAATCGAAGTGCCCACCGGCTTCTTTCAATTTCGCGCCAAAATAAGGATGATATCAACACAGCGATCAAGTCAGTTTAGGTGCGTATTGTTCTCCTAAAACTGCACCAGCTTTTCTTCCTTTTGATTACTTACCGCATGTATCGACTTTGGCCAACGAGGCTTGCTAAAAAGAATACTGTTTCTGGCACCATAGTTCACTCCAATATTTTATCGGACAGGTGAGGTTCACGGCTCTTTTGACTCCGGGTGTTTTGGCCGAGAAAAATTTTCTACAAAAATTTTTATAGGAAAAAAAGATATGAGCCGGAATTTTTTTTCTCCCGTTTTCTTGAAATCTCCACTGGTCTGAAGTTGAAATTGACACTATATTGGAGCAATTAATTGAATGAGGATTTACAAGAGCTAATACCTTTGGAAATGCCCACTTAGATACCTCCTTTTTCTATCGACGGTTAATTTTTTAAAAACTTGTTAAAAATTTAATTAAAAATTTGTTAAATACCCATGAGAAAGAACCCAAAGTATGAATAACGTTATCTTCATAAGATATTAAGCTGTCAAATGAGCTAAAGTTAGTTTGACCCAATTATTTTTTCATGTGCAACTCGTGTGAGTTTAATTTTCTATGATCATAGAATGACTTTCTGACCCTTTTTTATCCCTCTTTAAGATAGGAAGAATGCAAAACCATTGACATTGATAACGAATTAGCATGAATAGGGCATGCCCGATGAAAAGATTTTCGCCGTTGACAAGGATGGGTTAAATGCCAGTTTAGTATATTTACACACGAGAAACACATGATACAAGTGAGGAAGAAGAAGGTACTCTAATATGTAGTTGATCTGTGGATTGTGGCAGAATTCTAACCAAAGACACGTGGGTTCTTGGCTCAGCGCATTACTAACACAACAGCGTTCTACGATGCCAGGCTTGAACAAGTTTTTATATTCAAGATTAAGAAATTCACAGTGGCTTCAATCGCCTCTCTCTTGTTCTAGACCGTTTTAGATGCGACAAAAGAGTGTACGTCTCGAATGGCAATGGTCGACAGATGGTTCACACACACACACACACACACACACACACACACACACACACACACACACACACACACACACACCCACCCACACACACACCCACACCCACACACACACACACACACACACACACACACACACACACACACACACACACATACACACACACCCACACCCACACTCACACTCACACACACGCAGTCTTGCCACGATAACAAGAGATTTTGCCAAAATTAAATTAGTCTAATACACTTCTCATTCAAAGTAAACCACCCACTGTAAAGTTGTCCTGTTCAAATTGCCAATTAAAAGTTGGTTAAATGATCTAATTTTAGGATCTCATGTTCTAATTTCAATGCGTGAAAAATTATTCCTTAATTTAACCCTTGTGAGCCTAAGGTATTTCGGTAACACAAAGGACTAAGGGGGGTATTTTTGTACCCCAAGGATATTTTCATGCAGCACAGTCAGTATCAATAATTTTGAAACTTTAATGGATGGATTATGTACTTAGTACCCTGAGAGAGTAA
The DNA here is from genome assembly GCA_011764245.1 of Trialeurodes vaporariorum. NCBI lineage: Eukaryota > Metazoa > Arthropoda > Insecta > Hemiptera > Aleyrodidae > Trialeurodes > Trialeurodes vaporariorum. The sequence continues at coordinate 45,865,762 of VMOF01000111.1, forward strand.
TTTATGTGAAATTTAAGTAAATTTTTGCTATGTTGCCAAATTTACACCTACTTTTAAAAAAAATGTCAAAATAAAAAAAATGGAAAAAATGAAATGAGGTACCATATTATTTTTCCATGTTTGATAAATTTCAAATTTTTTTTTCAATGATCTGACTTAATATTTTTAATCTACATAAAATTTCCGTAAAATTCACGGTAATAGATGGTTCCAAACTTAAAACTGGCAGGACGAAGGGGGGGTATATTTGTACCCCCAACACTTTAAATTTCTATAATATCGACAAAAATTCATAAAAATTAATGAAATTTGGTAGACGTGTTCTAAGTATCCTAACTTAAAATGTCATGAAGTCCCCAAAAATTTTGAGCAGTTTTGACAAAATGGCGTCACAAAAACTGGCCTGGGGTACAAATGTACCCCCCCTTAGGCTCACAAGGGTTAATACAACTATTTCAGGTACTATGTTTGATTTATCAAGAATTCAACTAAACACATCCATGAATATAATCTAAACAATATCTATCGAGCGATTCCGCTTAATTATACACTTGATAACTTTAAGAAACTTATATTTGTAGAAAAGCAGACCTATGCAAAGTGATGAAATGAAAACACTTATTTTTTCAGAGGTGGACGCATGTTGCCATGTGGTATAGATTATCGTAGCAAAACCTACAAATTATTTCTTAAGCTGAAGTTAGATACTTTAAGAGCCTGATGCTGTTGAATCTTAAAAAATCTCCAAATAATTGGAGGCACAATTCTTTGACCGATTTTCTGATGACTGACCTCGTGGACTCTGGACGTTTCAAAATTTGGAATAAATTATTTCCGAAACATTCTAAAATTGCATAAAATTTGACGTTGGACCAAACAAAGTTTGGACATTTTTGCATTTGTCAGAGTCTTCTCTAACCTCACCCGTTTCTGTCTCCGTACTTTCAATCAAACACGTTCCACATGAAACCTCTCAAACCCGTCCCACTTCGGCAGCCCGAGACTATCAGTTGTGAGTACCGGGAATTTTAAGAATAAAGCTACCCAAACTATCCAAAAGAACGAACTGTGTGACCACATCACGGATGTGTATTGTATCCGTCGCGCCAAGCGTCCGTCACAAAATTTTGTACGGAATACCTTGGAATCTCAATTGATCCTCCTTACAAAACTACAAGTTTTAAGAGATCCGCACATTTTTTTCAGTGCGATGTATCAAACATTAGCAACATCCATTTTTGTAGTTCATTTTTCTTTTGAGCTTGAGTTTCATCAAATTTCCTCTGTGAGCTAAAACATATTTGAACTTTCAATAGCATCACAATTTTGGCTATGAGGGATAATCAACTTGCTTACTTCCCCTAAATTTGGTTTTAAAATATATTTTTAATCAATGATCAGAGGGTTAAGAGATATGACATCGGAATGAGCCAATCAACCTGATATGGTGTACTCAAGCAGGTACGGGTTGTAAGTATCAAGTACCTGTCAATAAGCGGGTGAAAAAATGAAATTTTTGAGCTGTCAAGAATCAGAAGATAGTCAAATCAGAAAAAGAACCAGCCTCCTGAGTCTGAATTGTCCTTTTGTTGCTTTTTGCTCAGGCCTGGATCCATAGGACCAGCTTTCTCAGCTCGAAAAAAGTTGATCGCAAAAGGATATCCCAAGTTATATTTTTTTGCGAACATTCTCCATGAAAATTTTCCTCGCAGTTTGTCGGAGGGTCTAGAGAGACATACAATATAGAGTTAGTTAGTTACGATTAGGTCCACAGGATATTCCGATCCTTTAAAAATAATGCCAGAGTTAAGTCTTCAATCAGGGTCTACTCGTCATCATTACAGACTTAGTATTTTTAAATGCAATAATAGTAAAATGTCACGATTCTTTGTTTTCTTTATTTTAGGAAAAAAAATTGTTCACTATCTTTCACATTCCGCTACTATTATTTTTCGAGAGTTCGCGTCATGAGGACGTTTTGAGGCCATATCTACAGTTTTTCCACGTGCCTCATTTTGTAAAAATTTAAATTAAAAATATTTGGGTCTTTTGGTAGATTTGTCGTATTGCTTGGAATCAAAATCCGGCTTAATCGGAGCATTCAACAGTCACTAGATAGAGGGATCGTTGATGCACTTTCACTGTTTAGTCAGCGTCACTTTTCATCCGAAGGAGTCCGTCGTGCCGAGGGTTGCATTTGGCAAGGTCTCTAGACTCGAAACTTTGTTTTCTCACTTCCTTTACTTTTTCACCTTTTCTGACATAATCTACAGGGTGTGTAACAAAAAAAGATCAGTGGCGAATATTTCGGAAATGGCGTGGCGTTGATTTTCGAAAAACGCTGAGATAAGTGTTAGCTTATTTGGAGAGGGACATCTTTTCAGGGAGTAGTCACCTTCGGCGCTCCTCAGGGGGCCGGGGGCGGGAGGTATCACCCCCCCAACTTACATATTTCAAATGGAGAGCCAAAGTTTTCATTACGGATTCAAAAAGAGCACAAAATTCAAAGTTTTTTAGCGCAATTCGCATCTCAACATCGATTTTAGTCTTCGATATATCGAACCTCAAAGTTCAATATTGATCAATTTTCAAAAAATCAGAACTTCTTCAGAAAAGTCGGATTTTAAGAAACTAAGTATCTAAAGTATTTTCCAGAAGGAGTACTTTTCAGGTAAAAATACACATTTCAAATAAAATTTACTTTGCTGCCATTTTTAGGCCCCATAATTTTTTTTTCAAAATTATCGAACATTTTTACAATGCTATTTCCTTAAAAAACGATCCAAATCCACAACATTGGCTCCAAAGATGCCTGATGAGGGTGAATATGAGCAAAAATGCGCTCAAAAATCGTAAAAAGTCTCAAAAAAGCAAAAACAAATGATGACATACTCTGAAATTTATTATTTGTTGAGCTATGTTTTGTCCTTTTAATAAATGATGCGAGACGTTTGAGAGCATATGGGCGTATTTCAGCTCATATTCATCCTCATCAGACATCTTTAAAGCCAATATTGTGGATTTGGATCATTTTTCAAGAAAATAGCGTGGTAAAAATGTTCGATAATTTTGAAAAAAAATTAGGGGCCTAAAAATGGCAACAACTTTGGCGAACTTTGGCTATCGGCAAACTTTGAGGTCCGACAAATCGAAGACAAAAATTGATATTGATATGTGGTTTGCGTTAAAAATCTTAGCATTTTATGTTCTTTTCGAACCCGTAATAAAAGTTTGGGGTCCCTATTTTAAATATGAAAGTTAGGGGGTGTTGCCTCCACCCCCGGCCCCCCAGGGGAGTGCCGAAGGCAACAACCACCCAAGGAAATGTCCACCTAGCAAATTTCACTGACCAAATACTTTTTACAAACACGCTTTGACGTTTTTCACTTTTTAACTACATAAAATATGCGATCTCGAAATTTCAGCATTGCCCAAAGTTATCTCAGGAAAACTTTTTTTCCCGTGTGAGCATATCGTTAGAAACTGAAAGTCCGGTAGGAAACAGTACCAAGAACTGAGTTCCGGTCTACGTCGGTCCTCTTTTCGTCCATCTGAGAATTATTAGGAAACCCGTTTTTTTTTCTTTTAACATTTTGAAAATGGAATGGATCACAACTTACGCCGATTTTTTGGTGATCTCATGAAACTCCATTTCCTCTGGCTGCTCGAACACAAGGAAGACGTAACGATGTTCCCCTAAAAGAGAACAGAAATGACATTCTGGTGAATTTTATCAGTAATGTACGAGGGTCGTTCAAAAAGTAAATGTCATCATCTCATAACCAAATTAAGAATGATAGAAAAAATTCAAAGGAACGGGTTTGTTTGTGCTATCCTCAGCTTTACAAAAAAATGCAGTTTTACAAAATTGATTCACTAGATCGCGAGTAAATCAACTTTTTGTGAGGGTACCTTATGTCGCCACGTGCCCACCTCTTAACGCTTCGCGCCGTGTCAACCGGGCACCCAGCGTTCCATCGATTATATCATTTTTTTTTTTTTTTTTTTTTTTTTTATTCAACAGTACTATATTACATTACTTAGTACTAAACCTACACCTACTATACATTTGAGTATATCTATGTGCTATTTATAACTTACACTTAATTTTAATTATTAACTTATGCTGCTAGTCCAGTAACAGAATATTTTTGCAGGAATAGCAAGTAACATAAAATAAATATAGTTCTACTCCCGTTGGGGGTAGACTGTGTCTGATCCAGTAAATACAACAAACAAAAATAAAGATAAATAAATAATAACATAAAATTAAAAAATTAAATAAAATAAAATAATAAGTGAAAAAGGTAAGACAAATAAATGAATAAAGAAACATAATCAGTTAAGGGGAAAAGCAGAAAGAAATCAGTAAGGGGAAGGGGATAGAGAGGGTGTCGTGCCACGACATGTATTTTGTAAATAATTAAGTGATAGCTTTGGCAACGATGCACTACCACTTACACAGCTATTTTAATTTCTTATGTTATCATTTGATTTTGTTACTTTCCTTGATCGTCTGATTTTCTCCCTTTTCGTTTGTTTGTCTGGTTCCGTTTTATTTTCAGTTACGTAATAATCTCTCTCTCTCTCTCTCTCTCTCTCTCCCCTCTCTCTCTCTCTCTCTCTCTCTCTCTCTCTCTCTCTCTCTCTCTCTCTCTCTCTCTCACTTTTTGTTTCTCTTTCTTTCTCGCTCTCGTTCCTTTTATTTTGTTATTTAAACTCGTCTGCCCAGAGTTCGTGGGTTCAGTCTTCTACTAGCCCCGACTCGAGAGCGTAGGAAGTCCTTTGATATTATTTTATGCGTTTGAGCTATTGATTAATGATCGATTCTTTTGATGATTATTTTCTTAAAGGACACCGCGCTTTGCTTATGGGAACTGGCTCCCAGTCAAATTTTTTTAAATTGAAATATGTTGCGGAAAAGTGTCTCCTGAGAAAAAGCGCTCACGGGCGGGAAAAAAAATAATGATAGGATTTCGAGATATTCGCGTCTAAAGTTGGGGACTATTTGCCCGGTGCTTCGTATTCTCGTACGTAGCAGGCCGCTTAACTACTACGCCAACTGGAAACCTTTTCGGTCGAATCGCCCGACTCAGCGCGCATTGATAGAACTACTTCCTTTTGCAGTCCCTCCCAACAGCTTATTTGTTTACCCCACACACACTGCTCTGCCTCGACGGCTATGCTTCCCCCCTCAATCAATATAAATAAATCAATGAATAATAAAAGAGAAATAAATAATAAAACAAAAAAAAAAGGACGCAAAAACTAGATGTCAAATATTGCAAGAGAAACAACAATGAACTATTAATAATCGGAACTACATTTACAATGAAGGAGAGAGAGGGAGAGAGCAGATAGTTTGTAGAGAAAAAGAAAACGTTGATGTAGGTAAGTAATCAGTTTAGGGAGTAGTCAAGATGAAGCATGGCCGTCGAGGCAGAGCAGTGGGTGTGGGGTAAACAAATAAGCAGTTGGGAGGGACTGCAAAAGGAAGTAGTTCTATCAATGCGCGCTGAGTCGGGCGATTCGACGGAGAAGGTTTCCAGTTGGCGTAGTAGTTAAGCGGCCTGCTACGTATGAGAATGCGAAGCACCGGGCAAATAGTCCCCAACTTTAGACGCGAATACCTCGAAATCCTGTCATTATTTTTTTTTTCCGCCCGTGAGAGCTTTTTCTCAGGAGACACTTTTCCGCAACATATTTCAATTTAAAAAAATTGACTGGGAGCCAGTTCCCATAAGCAAAGCGCGGTGTCCTTTATAATTGATGCTTCTTAATTGTAAGTATTTAATTAACCTGAGTCTGTGATACCTTTGCATAAGTTTGTTTTTCGTTGAATATACATTTGTACAGATGTACTTTCGTTTTTTTAATCATTCGATATTTTTCGATATATTTGCCTATCTGACATCCAAATACTTAGTTTTTTTCTATCTTTTATTTATTTTATTTTCTTTAACGCGTATACTTGCTAGTGTCGCGTCGTGCTGAACTTTGTGTATGTAATTCACTGTTGCTGACGTGATGTCACTGTTGCTGACTTTTTAGTCGCTGAGCTGACTGATTGTCGCGACGAGTTGGATTTTATTACTCATTGATCGCTGATGCTGACAATTGTTTTCCCGCCGCTAACCGTCGCTGTTGCTGACAATTTTAGATAACTTTCTCAACTTTCTCTGATCATTAGCTGCCTGCTGATTTGTCGCTGTGCTGACTAATTTCGTGCTGACGCTGACTTTGTCGCGTCGCTGTAATAAAGTTGCGCTTGCAGACAGATTGCAGCGTGCGAGTGAACAGTGTGACCCATTTGTCGCGGTTGCTGCTTTGGTCGCTGTGCTGTTTAGCGCATGCAGACTGAGAGCGACGCGCGGACGCTTGATGGTTGAAGTAAAGCTTATTGAAGGATTGTCGCTGCGCGCCTGACGTGACGCGGCGCGCGAACGCTAGTTAGTTATCGCTAGATGAACCTTAGGAGTAACGTCGAACCAAAACTTTAATTCTGCGAGTGCGCTTTCTAGCCGAAGCGCTGACACGACAGAGGGTTAGAGGAAGGAGTTTGACAACGAGGGATGATGATTGAAGAACGGTGATGGTCAACGGGTAAAGAGGAAGACGTTGTGAAAAGGGATATGGCTGACGGTGCGAGAGAGACGAACATATGTAGAATGACGGTTGAAAGAGTGAGAAAAAATGAGTCAACTGATCTATACTGGTTTTGATTTCTGCGGCCGGGCCCACGCCAAATGAAGGGACCTTAGTTCAACTCACTATAGTCTCGTTCGTCAGAGAGGTATCAATATAAATTAAGTATGAGTGAGGGAGGGGTTGCTTGTAAACGGCTAATTAAGGTTCGTCCTTGCAAAGTAGTACATTTCTACCTGAACCGTCAAGTTTCTTCGTATGCTGAGCAGAATACAGGATGTAAAAAAAAGGAGCAGCTCCGAATAACTCGAGTTTGGGTTCGAATTTAAAAAAACGCTAAAACACGAATTCCATTGTTTTGAGGGGGACATCTTTTAGGGGGGTTGCAAAATTCAAGGCCTCCCAGGGGGGCGGATCCGGGGGTCACCGCCGCCCTAAATCACATTTATCAAACAGCGACCCCTAATTTTTATTACATAACTTTGAAGAACATCAAATTTTAAGCATTTTGGCGCAAACCGCAGGTCGGTATCGTTTTCCGTCTTCGAGATATCGAAAGTTAAAGTTTGATTTTGACCAATTTTCAAAAATTCATAACTCCCACTAAAACAGTCGGAATTGAAAAAACTTTTAGCATAAAATACTCTACAAAACAAGTCCTTTTCAGAAAAAAATAAGACGGTCCAAAAAATTTGTTTTTTAGGCTTCAAAAAAAATTCCAAAATTTTCGAAAATTTTGAATTAGCGATATTCTTGTAAAACGTCCCGAATCAACAATATTGGCTTGAAACCGGTTGGTTAAGTCCAAATGAGCGATGCAAAGCACCTAAATGCTCAAAGAAGTCTCAAATTCACCATTAAAACGACCAAATTCAATATTGAGAACATAGCTAAATTCAGAGTCACGAAACACCTCTCTCTCAGACTTGAATGAGGTTGTGGGGACATTTGAGAGCTTTGCATCGCTCATTTGGACTCAGCCAACCGGTTTCAAGCCAAAATTGTCGATTCGGGACGTTTTACAAGAATATCGCTGATTCAAAATTTTCGAAAATTTTGAATTTTTTTTGAAGCCTAAAAATCAAATTTCTTGGACAGTCTTATTTTTTTCTGAAAAGGACTTGTTTTGTAGAGTATTTTAAGCTAAAAGTTTTTTCAATTCCGACTGTTTTAGTGGGAGTTATGAATTTTTGAAAATGGGTCAAAATTGAACTTTAACTTTCGATATCTCAAAGACGAAAAACGATATCGACCTGCGGTTTGCGCCAAATGCTTAAAATTTGATGTTCTTCAAAGTTATGTAATAAAAATTAGGGGTCGCTATTTGATAAATGTGATTTAGGGCGGTGGTGACCCCCGGATCCGCCCCCCTGGGGGGCCTGGAATTTGGCAACCCCCCTAAAAGATGTCCCCCTCAAAATAATGGAACCCGTGTCTCAGTGTTTTTTTTAATTCGAACCCAAACTCGAGTTATTCGGAGCTGTTCCTTTTTTTTTACACCCTGTATATCCGATCCGCATTACACTAAATTCAAGGAGGACACATGGTCAGAGCTCATATTTGCTCGGGCGTTTTATTTGGGTCTGATTTAGTGCAGGTAGCTGTGATTTAACATGTTCGTAAAACTGGCCGAAAAATGGATCGAGTGACACAAAATACCCATGAGTTTATATTTTCTAATGGAATAATATTGAAGAATGGGTTTTTTAGTTTTCAATTTTAAAGATATTTTTCAAACTTAGTTTTAGACAACCATTTCATAAATATCATGATTGACTTAGTCATGGAGGTCAAAGTCAAAGAGGTTTAAGTATCGAAACAGAATACCTTGATATCCTCTGGGCCACTGCAATATGCATTACATCAATGTCTAACTTCTATAGTAGAGAGAAAGAACAAATAAGAAAATACCTTCAGCATCGCTTGGGGTCACTCCAATGTAAGGCGCAAGACACTGCCCTTCCTGAAACCTGTCTTCTGGTATATTCACTACTAACCAATGCAGGTACTCTCGTAAGTGTGGATTATCTGGCCTCGGAGCGTCAAGATCTGTTCAAACAAGGATCAACTTACTGTAAGTCTCTATCTTTGTACAATACTTTTAAATGATGCACGTGGTTGATTTCTTAGATAGCTAATAAAAAATCTCGACAGTTACTGGCGGAGGAAGAAATTGCATTAAAAGCACTTGAAGGACCTTTTTTTAAACCCACAAGTCTCAAAGATATGTAGGGCTTATTGCACAACCCTTCCAATTTTACCAGAATTTGAATAAAGTTACTTTTGTTCTAAGTCCGTTTGGTGTTCATCTATTATTTCTATTGGTTTCTCTTCGCTCTGGCTCAACCATATTTTTCGTTTGTGCATAATTTGTTGCATTACTCCATGATATTGGCCGTTTCCTGTCGCTTTTCCCCTCCAGGTTACAATGGGTATGAGTTCAGTGGTGGCTCGTGGGTTCAACAAAGGAAGGCTTGAGAAAATTTGATGACCATCTTTTAAACAAGCCATGTAAGGCAGACTTCTTCCGAACGTTTTGATGCTGCCATTGCATGTATGTATATGTTTTAGACAAATCCCGAAATCAAATCTGGACACATCGCGAAATGTCCAGACAAAAAAAAAACTAGTGTCAAAAAAAGTGTCCAACACCGCGCCGCCGTTTTGACAAATCCCGAAATGAAGAAAAACTTCGGGATTTCTCCAGACAAATTGCGAATTGTCTAGATATACTGTCCAGAACCGTTTTGATAAAACCCAAAATGAAGAAAAACTGCGATTTGTCCAGACAAATCCCGATCCGTCTAGACAATGCGCGATATGTCCTACACCATTTTGATAAATCCTGAAATGAAAAATAAAATACGATCTGTCTAGACAAATCGTGAACCATTCAAGCCTGTTCGAATGGATCGTGAATGTAGCATGAAAGTAAGAGTAAAAGTCTTCCTTACCTTTAAGATGGATGTTCGAATGAGGCAATGTTTGCTGGAGAGTTACTTTATTAAATAAAATGCATTACTCTATTTTCATAAAAACATTAGGAAAAGCAAAAACGTTATTTGAAAACTTTAATTTTTTTCAAAACTGAAATAAAAAACTGTGAAAAAACTTAAAAAGAACTTTGAAAAAAACTTTAAAAAAAACTTGAAAGAAAATTGAAACTGTAAAGAAATTGGCCGGATCGGTAATTCGTTAATAGTTTGATTTGCAACCCAGCGTAGCCAAACCTACCTAATAATTTGTATAATTTTAAGTATCTTATATTACGAAATTGTCGAATTACGATTTATCTCGAGAGATCGTATTTATTTTTGTTCATTTTGGGGTCTGTGAAAACGTTGTTGTACAGATCGCGAATTGTCTAGACAGATCGGCATTTGTCTGGACAAACCGTATTTTAGGCGCACCGTAGGTACTACGTGCGCCTATTGAAATCGGTCTGCTACTCAATAGAGTATACTACGCCCCCTTGTGGTCAAATGGCAAAATGAGCTTTTTTGATGTCGTGATTTTTTGGTTGTTTCCTGTTTTTTTTTTTTTTTTTTTTTTTTTTTTTTTTTTTTTTTTTTTTTTTTTTTTTTTTATGCCAATTTCATTTGAAAAGTTAATGTTTTCCCAATCACGACTGAATTTCGAGTGTGTTGGAAGTAATTAGATGTTCATAGATTCACGTTTTTTTAAAGTTATTCTACTTCAAAAATTTTTCCTAACCTCTCTTTCTGATTAGTGATTATTTCAAATTGTCCCGGTATTTATTCTAGGTGATCCAGGGAACCAATCATTTGCCGTTCTGAACGTTTGTTTTTTTGCATGTAAAACTAATTATTATAATTAATTATAGCGTTTCGTCAAACGCAAAACGGAGAGTCCCAACAGCAAGAACTCTGAACTTTTACTATCTCAATGCTCAGAATTTTCATTTATCTTTGATTGAACTGATGACTGTTCAGTGTTCACTTTTAATATTTAAATATTTTTTACGCTAATGATCAGAATTAGAGACTGAACATTAGGGAACATTAGAGAATTAGGAACATGAGTCAGCGCTCCATTTCTTTCTAAAACTTGTGTTAGCGAGTCAATTTCTCCTGAAAATTATATGTCAGCGTACGTGCTGTTTTTTACTGAAACTTGAGTGAGCGCACAGTTTTGAGCAAAAATATTTTCAAGCGTTATACCTAAAAAAAAAAAAAAACAAGACGGAATGGGAGAAAATGGTGAAATTGAGCTAGCGCTCATACTTTTGCTGAAAATTAAAGTTGTGGACCACAATTTGGTGAAAATTAAGTTAGCGCGCTTATTTTTGCTGCAAAATGGATCAACTCGCCATTTCTTTCTGCAAATTGTGTGATCTCATCAATTTCTTCTAAAAATTATGACAGCGCATTGGTTTTTACTGATTCTGAGGTGAGCGTGCTAATTTGAGCCAAAAATATTTTTGGCGCTAATAATCAGAATTTGAGAAATAGATTAGATTGAGTTAGCGCTAACACTTTTGCTGAAAAGTGGGATCGCCCATCACCATTTGATGACAGATAAGTTAGCGCATTTATTTTTGGTGAAAAATGTGTCAGCGCACTATTTCTCTCTGAAAATGTGTTGAAAATTGTCGTGGGACGTCCATTAGAACATCCGACAAAGACAGTCAAAATGCGATGTCCAAAATACGTCCAAGGACATTTTATCCTTCGGAGGATTGAAATCGACCTTTTTTCGGACGTCCAACGGACATAATGTGCTTCTATCTGTTTTTCTATTATAATTTCGAGGTCCGCGGGACGTATTTCAGACACTATACCCAGATCGAATCTTTTAACACAAGTCATGGGACGTTGAATGGAGCATCTAAAAAATGTCATGAAAATATTAAGACTAATATACGTCCAAGGACATTCTACACTTCGGAGGAAGGACATTAACCTGTACTCGGACGTCCGACGAAGATGGTGTGATTGTATTTTTACTTTCTCACTCTAATAAAACTAGAAAAATTGAGAAAGTATTGCGATGGCGCAGATATTTTCAAGGTATTTTGTTGCGATAGTTGGCCTCTCACGACAAATTCAATCATGATTTAGTAAAGTAATGGCCTCTCATCATGTCTAATACCATCCATAAGAACATCCTTCCATCATATTTTCATATTTCTTAACCCTTTCTGACTTAAGGAGATTTAAGTATGTAAAAAATTCTGTGGCGTCTTTCCGTCAGTCTGGCTGTTCGTCACTCCGTACCTAGGCATAACTTTTGAATCATTGATCCTTATGCATCCAGATTTTGCACAGTTGTTGCTTTTTAGATTCCCCAGAGGACCTTTTTTTTTTTTTTTTTTTTTTTTGAAATTTTGACTTTTAGGGTAGTTATGGGGAAAAAAATTATTTTCATTAAAATCAATGGTAAAATGGATAAAAATGAATAAAAATGGAATAATTCAAGTTTGGCTCAATCAATATTGATGAAAGTTAGCAAAAAAATATCTATTTTCAGCCTTCTGTAAAATGAACCACTTATAGTTCCTGTATTCATTCCTTAAAACTGTTTAAAAAATCAAAATAAGCACGCTCGAGCCAAAAAATAGAATTATCATGAGAAATCAATCTTAAAACTTGGAGTCAATCAATAATGGCTCCATGAATTTTGATAAAACTTTGTACACACAATCTACAATCAATAAACTTAAATATTTTCCTCTCTGTGTCACCGAAAACAACCGATAAAACCATTTCAAGAGGTAATATAGGTGCGATTGAGCAAAAAATTTGGGAATAAGACCAAATAAAAGTATAATCCTATTATTTGGGATAGTTCAGGATTGGTTCAATCAATTTTGATGAAAGTTAGCAAAAAAAATCTACATTCAGTCTACTATAAAATAAACCACTAACAATTACAATATTCAACCCTCAAAACCGTTTAAAAAATCAAAATAGGTGCGCTCGAGCCAAAAAATGGAATTATCGTGAGAAATTAAGTAATCTTAAAACTTGGAGTCAATCTGTAATGAATGGATGAATTTTCATGAAACTTTTTACACACAATCTACTATCAAAGTACTAACATATTTTCTCTCTTGATCACCATACACAACCGATTAGACCTTTTCAAGAGGTAATATAGGTGCGATTGAGAAAAAAATATAAGTATATAAGCAAATAAAAACATAATCTTATTATTTCGGATAATTCAGGTTTGGTCCAATGGATTTTGACAAAATCTGGCAAAAAAAATGTACAATTGGTTTACAAAAGAAATTAGCCCTTACAGTTACAATATACAACCCCTAAGAGAGTTTAAAAAATCAAAATAGGGTGTTTGAACAAAAAAAAAAAAAGAATGAAAGTGAGGAATTAATTTTAAACTTGGAGTCAATCATTACTTAATGGGATGAATTTTGACACAAATTTTCACAAACATAATGTGTTAAAAAAATACACTAAACACTGCACTGTGTGCACTAAAATATTTTTCTGGTACAGTCCTGATAAAAACCTTACGACCGTTTCGAGGGGCAATATAGGTACGATCGAGCAAAAATCTTTTGAAACTAATTGTAAGCAAATATTAAGACAAACATAATATTTGGAATAAGTAATTCAAGTATGACTCAATTAAGTTCGATGAAAATTGCATCAAAACGTTTGCAACCAGCCTAGGCAGAAATTTCTTTTCAATGTATGACTACAATATACAACTTTTAAGTCTAAAGCTGTTTAAAAGCAATATAGGTTTCATTACACCAAAAAATAGAATATTCAAGGAAAATTAACTTTATAATGAAAAGTCAATCAAAAATGGCTGAATGAATTTTGTTGAAATTTTGTTTTCATATTCTACGACTTAAGTACATCTTTGGAGGGGGATTAATCTGTTAAACAAAAAAATTATTTTGAAGATCCACAGTGTGAAAGAAGAAACCAAACATAGGCTGGGAGTAGAGAGCTGAAACAAAAAAGTCAGACAGGGAATTGACCCCCAAAGAATTCAATGAAAATATTTTCAAAGCCCCCCGAGGCCCCACGGAGGGATTTATGGGGGGGGGGGGGGGGGGTTCAAAACACATTTTTCCATTTTTGGGGGGAAAAACCTATAAAAGGTACAAAAATAAGTTCAGATCCTGAAAGAACAACTCATTGCCGACATTTTTGGTCTGGTAAATTTTTCCAGAAAACCCAAATTTTTGGGGTTATGGACCCTTTTAGAGGGAAATTTTCATTCGGCCACTGTGATCACACTATTCAATATTTTTCAAAAAACTAAAAACCGTCTGAAAGAAGAGATCAAGACCTTTCGATTAGTGTGCCACATAATACCTTAAAAATTACAAATTAAGGCCCCCACTTGGATTCCAAAATGTGGGGGTCTTTAGGCCCCCACGTAAAAAAAGTCAAATAGCAAGGTATGGCTTGTGATACATCGATCAAAAGCCCTTAAAAAAGTAGAATAAGATGACGCAATCCAAAATCGTCTACAATCTTCACTTTTAGGCATTATGTGGCACATCAATCGAAAGTTCTTGATCTCTTCTTTCAGACGGTTTTTAGTTTGTTGAAAAATATTGAATAGTGTGATCACAGTGGCCGAATGAAAATTTCCCCCTAAAAGGGTCCATAACCCCAAAAATTGGGGTTTTATGGAAAAATTTACTGGACCAAAAATGTCGGCAATGAGTTGTTCTTTCAGGATCTGAACTTATTTTTGCACCTTTTATAGGCTTTTTCCCGCCAAAAATGGAAAAATGTGTTTCGAACCCCCCAAACCCCCCCCCCGGGGGCCTCGGGGGGCTTTGAAAATATTTTCATTGAATTCTTTGGGGTCAATTCCCTGTCTGACTTTTTTGTTTCAGCTCTCTACTCCCAGCCGTTCTCGAGAAAAAGTACCTACACGGGTGCTCTGGGACACCCTGTATACAGGGTGTACCAGACCACCCGGATAGGTACTTTTTCTCGAAAACGGCTGGGCGTAGAGAGCTGAAACAAAAAAGTCAGATAGGGAATTGACCCCAAAGAATTCAATGAAAATATTTTCAAAGCCCCCGAGGCCCCCTTGGGGGGTTTGGGGGGTTCAAAACACATTTTTCCATTTTTGGCGGGAAAAAGCCTATAAAAGGTACAAAAATAAGTTCAGATCCTGAAAGAACAACTCATTGCCGACATTTTTGTTCGAGTAAATTTTTCCATAAAACCCCAATTTTTGGGGTTATGGGCCCTTTTGGGGGGAAATTTTCATTCGGCCACTGTGACCACACTATTCAATATTTTTACAAAAACTAAAAACCATCTGAAAGAAGAGATCAAGACCTTTTGATTGATGTGCCACATAATACCTAAAAGTGAAAAATTAGGGCTCCCACTTAGATTCCAAAATTTGGGGGTCTTTGGGCCCCCCCACGTAAAAAAGTCAAATAGCAAGGTATGACTTGTGATACATCGATCGAAAGCCCTCAAAGAGTAGAATAAGATGGCGTAATCCAAAATCCTCTACAATCATTACTTTCAAAATGGCGGCCATTTGAAAATTATGGGTGTTCAAAGGTAAGTCCTGGGAAAAGAGTCCAAGGTTGAACGATACATGACTTGAAAGGCCTTAAAAAAAGCAAACGAATGGCGCAAACCGCAAATCAATCCGCCTCTTCAATCAAAAGTTATGGCCGATTGAAATTTAAGCAGCCTTAAATAGGCCTTATTGAGCCCTTTAAGTTTCAATCGGCCATAACTTTTGATTGAAGAGGCGGATTGATTTGCGGTTTGCGCCATTCGTTTGCTTTTTTTAAGGCCTTTCAAGTCATGTATCGTTCAACCTTGGACTCTTTTCCCAGGACTTACCTTTGAACACCCATAATTTTCAAATGGCCGCCATTTTGAAAGTAATGATTGTAGAGGATTTTGGATTACGCCATCTTATTCTACTCTTTGAGGGCTTTCGATCGATGTATCACAAGTCATACCTTGCTATTTGACTTTTTTTACGTGGGGGGGCCCAAAGACCCCCAAATTTTGGAATCTAAGTGGGAGCCCTAATTTTTCACTTTTAGGTATTATGTGGCACATCAATCAAAAGGTCTTGATCTCTTCTTTCAGATGGTTTTTAGTTTTTGTAAAAATATTGAATAGTGTGGTCACAGTGGCCGAATGAAAATTTCCCCCAAAAGGGCCCATAACCCCAAAAATTGGGGTTTTATGGAAAAATTTACTCGAACAAAAATGTCGGCAATGAGTTGTTCTTTCAGGATCTGAACTTATTTTTGTACCTTTGATAGGCTTTTTCCCGCCAAAAATGGAAAAATGTGTTTTGAACCCCCCCAAAACCCCCCAGGGGGGCCTCGAGGGGCTTTGAAAATATTTTTATTGAATTCTTTGGGGTCAATTCCCTATCTGACTTTTTTGTTTCAGCTCTCTACGCCCAGCCGTTTTCGAGAAAAAGTACCTATCCGGGTGGTCTGGTACACCCTGTACAATGATATAGTAGTACACAAGTTAAATGGCAGCGGTGACTGCTGGGCATGTTAGATTGGCGGCAGTGTCATTTTATCGTGTCATGTTGTGTATGTTGGTAAAATTATTGGTGATATGCCATTCCCAGATTTAGATTAATTTAAAAAGACGATTTGATGTTTGTTGTTGCAAGCCTTCATTGTTTCTATTTTGTCCTTTAAGTACTTTCTGCTTTTGATCGAATCCATCCGAATCGTCTAGTGTGGCGTGGCTTGCACAAGCACAAATGAATTACTGTTTTTTCGCGCATACACAAAGTTAGATCTCACTCAAACTAACCAAGCAGATTTTGAAAGTTTTATGATTCTTTTCGGGTCTAGATTTGCGTCCCGAGACACTTACGCTCTTGCACCCTCCCTCTCCCATAAACTTACACATCTCTCAGCCGGCCTCTCCAACAAGATGGCGCGCAACGCGCTGCAGTGCCTGATATCCCTCCCGTTTATCGTAGTCTGTTTGAATGTTGGAATGTGACCCTCTTCCAGATTGCACGCTTCGGACGATTTTCTCAAGGCGCAACTAAGGCGCAAAGTTTCAATTTATTTGATGGTAACAGCTTGTTTTGTCACTTTACAGAAGTACTTATATTTTATATTTTCTAACTGATTTTCATAAATTAATTTTTGTGAGTAGATTTTGGCCTGAAATTGACAAGTTTTTATATTTCTCTAACTTGAGAAACCTAATCTAACGTAACTCCAATCACGTAGCGAATTAATCGGGGGTTTTAGATTTAAACTCTATTAAAATATTTGACTACATCTGTAGTCATCCGACCGTAAATCCGGGTGTGACACCCGGAACTTCCGGGCGTCATGCCCGGAGGGCACGGGTGTCACGCCCAGATTTTGGTCCACGTGACGTGGACATAAGTCTACAACGTGCGGATTGCCTACTTGTGAGCGCGGAGGCGTTTTATTTGGTATGACGTATTTGCGGAAACAGCGCGATAATAACAACGAAAATCAAATCTACGAATTTCTTGGCAATCTTTTTGATGCTTTCTCTCGTAAGCTGAGAAGAGAGTTCATTGAATATTTCAGGACCACTTGTTACTTTGTGTATTTGATCATTATTCAATTTTTTCATCATTATTAACTAAATGATTAGATTTAGGGTTATTAACATCGATTTGGTATCATTTTGTTAGAGACTAACAATAACGCTGGCAAGAGAGACTGTCTATTGTTGAGTTGCAAGCTTTCAGTACCTAGGTTAAACAGTTATCAACTACAACACTATAAAGATGACAAGAGAAGATAATGAAGTTACCTTTTGACTAAAACTCTTCTAAAAACTACGGACTTTGAAACAAGAAACAGACTTGTCAAGTTCTTTGTTTTTTTTTTTTTTTTTTTTTTTTATGAATCACTTTTAATTTTTGAAACTTACCGAGTAGTAACATTGAATACAGCTTGTTCTTATCTGCAGGCCAAAATGACTCTGTCGGCTCGTTTGCCACTTGATACGGACGTAATGAGTTACCAAAATCAGCTGACTCGCCGCTAAATTCTACCTACAATAATTCAATACCATTCTATCTGAAAAAAATGTATATTTTATCTAAACCAGTAAGGTTGCGTTCAGTCAACACTAGGGCTGGTGCTTAGCGCGCTGCAGCGAAGAAAATGACCAATCTGGTGTCCGGAAATCCCTCCGAAATATCACTCTTGACAATTACTCCGAGGTCACCCTCCTTGATTCCGTTTCCCTCAACTATTTCCCCCAGTTAGTTCCCGTTTGGTATGGAAAAAAATCGAATTAAAAATATTTTTTTTTAACTGAGCCCGAGCTCGATACATAAATTTTTCTACATGCATTCAACGACGCTATTGATTAAGCTAGCACCGTTTGCGAGCTTAAAGTGAATAACTGCTTGTGTCCTGTTGATTTCTGAAGGTACGATGCGGTGTCAAGCTGCTGTTCGTACCGCAGCTTTCACGTGGTCACGTATTTTCGCGGTCTACTTCGATGGATGATGGACTTACTACTGTTGTTTGATTTTCCATGAATCTTATCAACAAAGCTAAAACTAGCTAAGTTTTGCACGCAATCATGATATTAATCGTATCTTGTTAGTTTCCTCTTGAGATAAATTGTGTCTCCATTATTTACTTTTTACTGTAATTTTAAATCTGGAGTTTATCCAGAGGAATAAAGGCAAAGATTTAAAGACACATTGGTGTTTATATTCATTCGATACAGGATACGTAGTGACGGGGAAAAATATGAAAGTGTTTGAAAACTTTAAACCAGCAGTTACGGTGTAAAGCGAGTAATAATGCTGCAAAATATGACATTGTTCCATACTAGGGGTGACAAAAGTCCGCTCCCCCTTAACTTCTGAACGGTAATTTTTTTCGAAAAAAACACTTAATAACGTACACCCTTAACTTCAGCCAAAGTTTCTTTTAAGCTCCATACAGACTTAGGGGACCCCTCCTTGGAGGGGTTTTGGGGAGCAACTTCATTTTTCAATCAGATTGGGGGTGGTTTTATTTCATCAATCGATTTTTCATCAAAACCAATGATA
This sequence comes from Trialeurodes vaporariorum, assembly GCA_011764245.1. Lineage (NCBI taxonomy): Eukaryota > Metazoa > Arthropoda > Insecta > Hemiptera > Aleyrodidae > Trialeurodes > Trialeurodes vaporariorum. Next base: position 45,884,434 of record VMOF01000111.1, read on the forward strand.
AATGGCGCAAACCGCGACTCTTAACTTCTCTCCGTTCAAAAGGTAAGGGGGGTCAAAGTTTGTAAAAGACTGTTCTCCCCCCCCTACTTTTTTTTCTCGCGCTGTGAACGTCCTAGAAAAACGGTGTTGACGGTCTGACGGGAAATGAAAGTTATTACCAAGAGCGACAAGCCCACCAAGTTTCAAATCTCTGCGACTCTGCGATCAGGCTCAAAGGGGGGGCTCACTTTTGGTTTGGATTGCGTGCCCCTGCCCACTTATTTATTTCTCATGATGCAGAGAAATGGCAAGAAAATGATATTGACGGCGAATAAAAGGTCTCATTAATAGCTACAAGAACATCAGGCATCAAGTCTAGTCCCCCCCCCCAACGGTACCGAGCCCCGCGCGGTCCGAGTTGCGTGCTGGTTTTTTCAGCGTTCGTCCGGGTCCGTCCCGGGAAAAGCACCGGTCGCCCACGTCATGTCAGGACTTGTGAACGTGATTGGGTAAGTTGGTTGGTTCACCTCTGGCTCTGACTTTGAAAAAATTTTGAGGCCGCGTGGCAACCTCGCAGACCCCTCTCGGCCCTCAGCGGGTCCCGGCCCGTCGAACGTCCCTCGGGTCAGTCAGGGCCAGGGTTGTCCGAATGTCCGCCCCTGCAGCTGCAGGCGCGAGACTCATCTCGTCGTATCGAAGCAAACTCCTTTTTAATAAAAAACAAGTTGGAACTTGCAACACTGGAACAGTGTTAGCAAAGAGAGCATGAGTGTCGGCCGTAAATCATTGTAAGTGTGGAGTTCCATATTGATAGTACAAAACTGCGACAAATTCAATCGCAACGCTGCATTTGTTTTTGTATAACAGTGATCGCTGTAAAAATAACTTGATAGGTCAAAGTGGGAATAAAAATTTTACTTATAGCGTGTTGAAACAGTTGTTCACGAGGCGAGGTGAATACTGTGGTTTTGAAAATCGATTTCGATAGTGATAGTTCCTTTAAAATCGGATGACGCAATACCAATCCTAGCAAGCCGCAAAGTCTAGTTTAGTTATTTGGGACTTTTTTAGATTTCTCTCGCCTGAACCAAAGTCATCAGGAAGGAAATTCTTAATACCAATCCTAGCAAGCCGGAAAGTCTAGTCTAGTTATTTGGGACTTCTATAGAATTTTCCTCGCTTGAACCAAAGTCATCACGATGGAAATTCTTCGTCTTTATGGTTTCAGCTTTTTTTGTCTCAGATTAAAAAATGAATGTTAATATTGATCAAATGTCATCCGACACTCATCAAGGCCCTTAAGGAACGTAATATGAATTTGAAAAAAGCTCATTCGATTTTTTAAAGGGGGCTTAAAAGGTCCATGAGAGACGAAATTCGCGGATACAGAGTATCCACAGCTTATTTCAATGTTCGATCTGACAAGACCGTGCGCCTTTGAAAAATCGATATCTCGATAGTGAATCGATGTATTGCAATTCAGTTTGCACCGATCGAAAGCGCTTGCTTGTGACTGACAACCTCGAAAATTTCAGATCCATCCGAGTTTATTTAATGACCTTACAGGACCTCTCGCGGCCGCAGTTAGACATTTCTTGTCAGAGTTACGCTGAAACGGGGAGTAGTTCCCCCCCCCCAAGATGATATTTTTGGCTCGAAACTGCATTGGGCCCTCTCGGGACATCATTGGGACCCGAAAAAAACGGAACCGATATAATACGGCACACGACTGGTTCGTGAGAGACGAAATTCGCCTTTTTCCAGCCTCCAGCGCCCCTCTAAGGTCGATCTGACAAGACCGCGCGCCTTTGAAAAATCGATATCTCGAGAACGAATCGATGGATTGCGCACTGCGGTTTGGATTGGGCGGTAGCTTCAGCTTTTAGATAATTCTTGAAAAAAATTCAGATCCATCCAAGTTTTAAACGGATCTTATGGGACCTCCCGCGGCCGCAGTGAGACATTGTACGTGAGACTTACGCTGGAGTTGGGGCCACGCCCCCCCCCCCCCCCCCGATATAGACTTTATCGGTCCGACATTTGTCAGGGCCCTTAATGAACTTCATGTGATCTCAAAAAACTCACATATGACTTCTCACGGCGCATGCTAGATCCATGAGAGTCGAAATTCGCGGATTTTAGAGAATCTTAGATTTCTGACCCTATACCGCGCGCCTTTGAAAAATCGATATCTCGAGAGTAAATCGATGTATCGCAATCCGGTTTGGACCGATCAAAAGAGTAAGCTTACCGGTACTCGCCGTTAAAATTTTGGATCCATCTGATTTCATTTTGAGACCTTACTTGAGTTACTTGGACCCCAGTTGGAATTATTTTTTCGGAGTTACGCTGGCAAGGGGGGCGCTCCCTCTCTTGGAAAACTGTGGAGGGGGCCCTTTGCTGGGGCATACATTCTATTTTTCACTTTTTTTTTTTTTTTTTTTTTTTTTTTAATTTTATATTTGTGTCTAATCTAAGTTGGGGGGGGAGGAGGAGAGTACCTGCAAGTCAACCGGCAATTTACATTTGATAGTGGCTGCGGGTCGAGGGTGCGGATTGCGGACTTTTAACTTGTTGTGGGGTTTACAGGGTGGCCGTGTCTAAACTTATGAGAAAAGAAGGCAACCCCAGACCGGAAGAACGTTCAATTTCTGGTTCAGAGACCATGGACAAATACATGGGCACCCGCAAAACAATTGCCCGGAGGGGCAACTTTTTGAATGTCAATGGAAGGTCTAGGGGACTTCACTTAGAGACGGGCAAGTCTAGAGAACCCCCCCCCCCCCCTTCCGCCCAAAATAGAAAATAAATCAATTATTCTTCCAAATGGTAGAAATTGTAAGTGATTGTAGCATGTAGTTGTATCAAAAGTAATTCTATTTTTGAAGTGTTTGATATTATGAATAAAGTGACAGCATCAGATGATAGAAATAGTAAAAAGCTAAGTACAACTATTCCTTCTTTATTTTCATTGTCCTGATGAATTCTAAGAGTTAACCTATTTAAATTAACAAAACCAAACTCTTGCCTATACATTCTCTAATCATGTAATTATCGACCAGAGGATTCTGAATTTTCAAGGAAGTTCGCAAAATTCTCGTTGCCAACGGTAGTTGCCAATGTAGACACGTTCATACTAGTAGATTTTAAAACTTCTTTCGGCGAGGGAGATGACGGGTGGGAAGGATGATGTCGTCTGAATCAGGAGGGGGTGGGGTAAAAATCAGGGGGAGGTCTAGATCTGGGGGGGAGAGGAATCCTGAAACTGGGGGGCGAGCTGTATAGTGGCAAGGGGTGGTTGGGCACCACTGCTTGGGGGGGGGGCTACTTCCCGCCCTGCCCCCCCTAAATTACGCCCCCTATTAAAATTGTAAAGTAAACTAAGAATAAAGTTTGTTAACTCTTACTCCTTTCGTTATTATTTGATCTTCGAATGTTCCGATTCTTTTTATTGTAAAGTTTTAATTTTTCTGAATTAGGGGGGGGGCGCCGCGCCGCCCCTCGGGGAGCGCCCATTGACAGATAAGGGAGAAAGGTAAGTGTGGGAAAGCGCACGGGAATCCGGCGTAGTATGCCGCAAAAATTACTACCAATGGCGGATCCAGAAAATTCTTTTAGGGGGGGCTTCACGCCTATGAATTTTCAAATTTGCAGAGAGGAATTTATGGGATTTTTTCTGTTGAAAAAAGGCAAAGGCTACCGTGAGTTGGGGGGGCGTGCCTTTCCCGAATCCGCCGCTGATTACCATGTAACACTGGGCCACGATGACCGATGTCGCATAAAACCAGGTAGAAGACCCGTGGCGGGCGTGGCATCCGTGATGGCTGTGAAATTGGGATGAAGTAGATGGACACACATCATTCATGCAATCTGCACAACGCGGCAAGCAACTGTTGTAGGCATAGGTGCAGTAGTTCGTGGGGAGGGCAAAGGGGACGGGAGGTCGTCGCAAAACCATGGACGAAGATATAACTAAGGACTGCCGACTGTTGTTAGTCCTGTTTTGCTCTCGACCCCAGCGCTCCAAGCAGCGGTCAGCTGAACTACTCTTTCAAGTGAGCGATCCTGGCGATGTGTCCATGCTCACATGCTGTGCTACTGCTAAAACCGTTGTTGGAGTTGGTCTGTTATGGCATGGCTGTCAACTGTTGTCGGCGACCCAAGAGGATCAGATAACTCAGTATCTCAATGGAAGATCGAAAGCAAGGGAAATTCAGAATCAACTTTGGACAAGGTAACAGAAATCATCAGCAAATTAAAAGAGTCGCCTGATCTCTACTAATAAAACAAATGTCTACGTACTCTTTCTTGTTTGATTCCGTTTTGAGGTTAACTGTGATGTATAGTATTTCAGTCCTTGATTAATCATTTTCGACAATTCAGGAATCTTTCAAGAAATACTCCAGACGTTTGCTTTTTAGCGGATTTTGCTTCCTTTTAATTCGCTGATCATTTGTTCCCTTCGTTCAATCGTGATTCAAATTACCTACACGGTATACATTTGCGGGAAGGCATGGGAGAAAGGGAGCCGGAGCGGCCACCGCTGCAGCGGTTCGCTTTTAGTTGACCCTTATTGCTGCTTGGAGCGCTGCGGTCGCGCTCGAAAACCCACTAACAGGTTTTAACACGGGCGGAGATAGGGAGTCGGCAGTCCTTAGTTATATCTTCGTCCATGGCTCGGAATGGTCTTAAAATTTTCCTTAGGATTTGATCTAGAACGCAACGTTCTTACATTTTCGAAAAGTTAACTCTAGCTCTCGCAATTAACGATTAAAGGCGGAAAAAGCATGGTTTCTGGACCGCGGAACAGTGACGTTATCTAGCGGATGAGAATCTTACTACAGGTCGCTGAGGATTCACCTTAAAACGCAACGCCGATCGCGTTCCCCAAACGAACTCTTTTAGCGGACCGAAACATCAACAATAACAGGATTGGAAATTTGAAATCATCTAAATGCATTTTAAATCGCAGAATACACGAAACATGGACACAATCCTCTGATATAAAACCCCAATATCTCATACAGAAGATTTCGTTGAAGTCTGATCCAAATTAGTAACGTAATTACATTCCCAAAAATGCTTAACCTCAATCTTGGCCAAAAACTCCCGCCAAAAAGAAAAAGCGACAAATTGGGAGGACACCGGATTGGCGGAATCACATGGGTCAATCGGTCCTCGAGGACCCGTTCTCGATACTGAAACCAAGCGATCCCCCGAGCGGACCCCCGAACCATGCCGTTCCTATAAGAAAAGCATTATTGACCTTGTAGAAACGATTTCAATAGAGCATGACACTCATGCTCTAAAAAAAAAAAAAACAATTTAGCAAACCAATTTTAAAAAGAGACAGCTAAACTTTAATTCAAAGCGGTAAAGAACAGTGGATACAGGGCCCATATTACCTACACTTCTTGTTACGTTATTTTAGAGAATAATACTTTGTGTTTACTGTATTTACTAAAATATGTTTTTTTTTTTTTTTTTTTTTTTTTTTTTTAATAGGTAATAAATACATTGCGTGAACCAAATTTACTAAAACAGGTTTTTTTTTTCTCTCTAATGCTCATTGGAATCTTTAGCTCATACTTTAAGTTTGCAAGTAAATCTGACGCTATACGATTTTGAAAATTCTACTTTATTTGCTTTGATCAATTACCTGGACACCAAACCTAGGAGGACTTTCCATTAAATCTGGAATAATTTTGTAATGTTTCATCTCTCTCAGCACAAATGGTGAGACTTTTGCAAGTACTTGATTTAGACAAAAAGTGATGCTTGCATATACGTAATAGTGCATCGTTGCTACATGATAGTACTCCCTCTGAATTTGTTAGAAGTTTGATAATGCCTAAAATAAAATTGACAGAAATATACAGCTTGCTTGAGTTTGATGAATGCGATAATCATCCGGCAGTAATTAAGAGAAATTGGAATAACACACTCTATTTGTCCGATAAGTGTAGAGCGTAGAGCCGTCTCACCCTCTTATAAAGCACAGAGAAAAAAAGAAGCAGGAGAACTCCAATACACTTTATGTATTGGTAAAGCTAGTCGCGATAGGACACAAGTTGTCTCACGGTAATTTTACATGTAGAATTCATTCATGACCTTGAAAAATTCAGAACTTGAGTCTAACTGTACTTTTCAGGCAATTGTGTACCTTTATCAGCACAACTTTTATGTTACGGATCAAAAATTTGCAAAAAAATTACGAACAGCAGATGGGAAAAACTTTTAGAAAGATTTTTTTTCTTGTTTATTTTTTTATTTTTTTGATGCGACGCGTTTTAAGAGAAAGTCGCTGCACAAGTGCACAATGTGGAAAAGTAAGCCCTTTCACCATGAAGAGGACGGTACGTATGCAATCCGCCTGTCCGCTGCCTTTTTGAACCGTCCGGTGCCCGGTATAGTAAAAGCGCTGACTTTTTCATACTATGCAGTGATTATCCCGCTTAAAATGCGTCGTATGGGAAAAAAAATAAAGAGGACCTCAAATCTTTCTGAGATTTTTACCCATATAATGTTATAGTAATTATTTTTCAAATTTTTGATCTGTAACATAAAATTTGTGCCGATAAAGGTACAAAATTGCCTGAAAAGTAGTCTGACTCACTTTCTGAGTTTTTCGAGGTCATTAATGGATTTTAGACGTAAAATTACCTCGAGACACAAATTTTCATGACATTTGGTTCATGATGGGGGTTACTATTCCAAAAATCACTATAACTTTTTTAAAACTTTGGGGGCTGTAGCTCAAAAGGAGGGCATTTTTCGGCACATGTTTATAGGGGGGGGGGGGGATACCTCAGAAATCGGTTTTTTCAACGCGTAGATCCTTATGCAAGTCAACCTGTATATTTAAGCTCACCAAATTTAATATTCAAAACCTATCTGACAAAGGTTTATAAATATTCATTCAAAAATTACAAACTTCGATGTTTTGGGAAAACACAAAACAACAGTAATAAAAATCAGTTATACGAAACCGTTTGACTGTAAAACTGAAGCACCCTGCCCATCAATTATTGATTAAGGTCGTGCATCCATTCTTAATACGCGCGAAGGCTGCTTGTTTTTTCTTAGTTTTCCTCTCAACCACGTTATTCATGATTTTCCCAGGTGTTTCCCAGTTGTTTCAGCACTGTTTGAATTTTTTTGGTAGAACTCTTTCTTCTTTCTCCTTATTTATTCTTCCACTTATTTATTTTAGTGAATTTTTCTCAGTTGTCATATTTTTGTACGTTTCTCTACAATTATTAGCGACCTTATGCTAACGGTCAAGGAGGAATAAGACAGACCTATGTTACCAGCCTACAAATTATACGGGGTGTCAGAGCCCACGCATGCCTTTCGTACACGCCGGTGTTGTACACTGACGTACCGGTTTCGGTGCCCGAGGGGTGGATTGTTTTCAAGCAACAGCCTATCTTTTAAATTAACTCATATAAAAATTGTCTGATTTGTAGTGTTATTTTTTCGAAAGCAGACAAGAAAGTTTACCTCTCAAAGAAAATTTTGCAAAACCTGATTTTAAAGCCTCCAAATTTTCTTCAAAACCGTCAAAAGTTTTGAATCGGCGATTTTCTTGTAGAACGGTCCAAATCAACAATTAACTGATAATTACTTGTTTTGAACAGTACTTTAGGCGTGGTCTAGTTTTCTACACTGAAAAAAAAAACTATTGTCATATTACCATCCACCACGATAGACGATTTTCTGGCATTATGACTAGAAGTAACGTTTTAATGTAATTTGGTGTAGCTATAATGAAGTTTTTCTGGTCATTTTACCAGAAGCCTAGATAATCATTTACCAGAAAGGATGGCTCTGTGCTTGGTAGAATGACAAGCTAGATGGTTAGATGACCATCTAAATAAAAAAAAATGATCATATACCCGGTATTCACACCAGTTACAATGATATTGTCAAAAGGCTAGCATTATGACCAGAATCAGAGTCATCGAGCAGCTAATTTTTCTATCCGCGTCGGAGTCAGAAGTCTGTCTTTCCCCTCTCACCCACCCCACCACTGACCGCCAGGAATTAGTCTCGAGTTTTTCTGCCGGAGGGAGGTTCCGTTTTTTGTGGTTCGTATGTTTAATTGTGTACGTTTCATTGTCTTCGTTATTGTAAGTTCCCCAATGTTATGTGTTATTATAATTCGATAGTTTATTCAACAAGAAGTGACAAGTGAATTACTCGCTGATTCGCATAGTTACAATGTCCTAGGTAGTTTTTGGATGGCAAATTTGTCTGAACGATTGATTTTGAAGATCAATGGCACTCTGAATAAAATTTCTTTTCCTTTAAATTAAGTTCTAAAATTTCATCGTGGGACCAACGTGAGAATAAACTTGATAGCTTGCATGGAAGTTAGTAGATTGTATTCAGCATACGATTTTTTAAAAATTTACTTGTTTATTTACTATGTGCTATTTTTAATTCCATGACAAATTTAACTATTTTGTTGCAGAGAGGGACGAAAGTACCAAGGGAGAGAAAAAAAAAGGATCAGGGTATAAATCAAGGTATAAATGTTAAACTAAATCAAACCTGTGATGATGATTAATGGAGAAAACAAAACAGGACAATTATAGATGAGAAGATGAATGGAAAACGAAGGCACAAAGCGTTGAACTGATGGTAAATAAAAAACGATAAACGAAAACGAAAAGGAAACTAGAGAAGCGAAAACTAAAACGAGCAAAGAAAAGAGAAATAAACCATGGTTTTTGAGTTTTGAGAGAATTTTCGAAAGCGCACTGACCGTATCATACGATTCGGGAGTTCTGAATTTTACGTGAAAGTTGTCCAACACTCTCAGCGAGGGAGAGGGCGGCGGACAGTGGGCTGAGCGGCGGTTTCAAACCCGTACCGAACAATTTTATGTAACGTTTCTTTGTATTTTCTTTGACATTTCTTGCATTTAGAGGTATTTTATTTCGTGTTCTTCTTTGTCCAATCACACGTAAAACTAAGTACACAGATCGACCGAACTTGAAATTTCCAATCAGTCTGTTATATCTTACAAGGAAATAGAACTAAAATTCGGAGAAAAACCAGCATTTTCTGGATGACAAAAGCGATATCCGTTTATAGAAAAGCTTTTTTTAACCGACCCTCAACATTGAAACGGAACTGGAAATGTATCAACTAGATAATAAATTTGGTGTTCTTCAAATTTACTTTAGTATGCGTTTTCTTCATAGATCAAAAGTGATTGAGAAAAATGGACAGGTTTGAAAAATATCTCAAGTTTTCAATGAAATTTCCAAATTCCCAATTTTCGGAAATTTCCAATAATCTGAAAGATGAGGCTTCTCACAATCCACAGGTTTCGAATAGAAAGCATCTAGATGGAAATTTTGTGCTCTTTAATTATTGTTTGAAGAATTTTTTTCATTGCATGCACGGATAAATTTCGATGAAATTTTGTGTACACAATCTATGACCAAGGAACCAAATTATTTTGCTAATATGTACAGTCACCATGAACAACCATTAAGTTCCACTATAAAAGGGAAAACTCGGGACTTTTGCCATAAGTGATTAAATAGTCGATCCTGGTGTAAAAACCTTCAAAACTAACAATGGCAGCACAAAAAACTTCTGAAATTTACCCCTAAACTCAATAAACGCTTTCACTTGCGAGGGCATATTGGTGGCTGAGGGCAGTAATAATGGGAGATTCATATCTTAATTTCGTCACTCTCTCTATGCTGACAAGGATGATTCTCAGAGTTATTAGTCATCAGAGTAATGATCGCCACATCCGATGAATGATACCGCGACACCTAGTAACACCGGTGTCAAACGAAAGTCGTCTCTTATTGGTCACTTTTTGATGGAGTTACAGTCTTTTCAGATAGGAATCTCCCATTTTTACTGCCCTCAGCCACCATTACGCTCGCGCAAATAAAAGCGTTTATTGAGTTTAGGCGGGGAGTGGATTTCGGAAGTTTTTAGTGCTGCCATCGTTATTTTTGAAGGTTTTTACACCGGAATTGGCTATTTACTCGCTTATAGCGAAAGTGTACAACAGTTCCATTGAGTAAATGAATATATGAACATAAGTATTAAGATTTAATCAAATATCGCTCAGGTTATTTTAATGAATATTAGCGAAAACAATCTGCAAATAATCAATTGAAAAAAAACGTTCGTTGCATTGTTTTAACCCTCAAGACCATTGAAAAAATCGAAGTAGGTGTGATCAAACCAAATTATAGAAAAAGTGGAAACGTAAAGTGAAGAATTAAAACATAGAGTCAATCAATAATAATGACTGAAAACATGTTTGACCAAACAAGCAACATATTTTTCTCATAAAGTCACCATAAACAGTCATTGAAACCGTTTCAAGTGACCGTGTAGGTTCCATGAACCCATTGAGCATTAAACGGAAAATTGAGTACGCATACACACTCCAATACATTGTTTCCTTATTTTATTGGATCGTGTTGCATTTTTATTCTTCAACATTTAATTCTCATCTGCAGTTCAGTTATATCTCATCATCTATTCATTTGAAATATAGTTCGACGTAAATATACTCATTCCGAAAATTGCATCATTTACTTGGCGCGCCTCACCAGTGCCTCAGCGTTGGAATGCAACCACTTGTTTTACACTCATAGAAAATGTGCACGAATATTTTACTTCTCTAGAAAGACCATACGTTTAGAAACTTCTCTTGCCGATCGATACCCCCTTAGGAAAGATATCAAACTCCAGAAAACACAAATAAAATTAGTACAAGTAAATTGCAATATATTCACTCTATGTCGACAACCAAAATCTTTCCTTACAACTTTTTTTGAATATTTCTTTTGCATGTTTTTTTTTATTTTATTTTATGGGGCTGTTACCGTTCAAGCATTAGAAAAGAAAGATACGAAAATACAATCGAACGGTTTTTTTTTTTTTTTTTTTAAAATGCAGTGAGTACTGCATGTTTTTGTTATGGTTTCGTATCGATTTTGGCCATAAACTTCCTGCATAATAATCGACAATTTTCGGCTTGGTCGCAAACGTGCGTTGTCAGATTTCCGCACGTAATGATCGCGTCTCGTTTTACGGTGGATTCCCTTCGTTCGATATATTGCGGAGCGGCAACGCCAAAAGTCTCCCTATCCTTTAACGTGGAAAAAAACGAATCGCGCGCTATATCGGATTCTCGATATTCTTCGGTTCGCCGCACAATGGACAGAAATCAAATCTTTGGCGGTCCAAATTCGATCCTTTCAAAGTTGGGAAATTAGTATTTTCGCTGGGCACTATAAGTGATTTTAAGGGGTTTATTTGGCTCGGTTTTTCTATCCTGGCTTGTCCCATATTTATCGGAGAATATCATTTGATGGATCGACAATTCTTGTGACATCTCATGTCTTTGCATTTTTGACCACTTAGGACTCGATTTGGATCCATAGTGCGCCGTTTGAAATGTTTGAATGTTCGAGTGAGGTTTTGACAGAGTATCAGCCCTAAGTTTTTCATAAGGATTTGTCTCCGTTATGAATAAATTTGGTAGTTTCATTATTTTGTCTGTGATTACCAACGAGCTATATCTAGTTCGGAAGCTTTGGTAAACATGCGTAACCGCCTCGGAGATTTTAAGGTTACAGATTTGTGAAAATCAATGAGTAAACAAATCGAATTTCTTCGCGTGTTTTCGAGCTCTATCAGTGACCAAGTGACTTTCAAATTAGGATTTCTTTTTGAACTGTGCGTGTTTTCTGTCAATCATAGCCTTAATCTCAGTTTCTACTAATTGAAACACTCAAGTTCTTCATAGCTTTCATTTAGTTTCTCAGTTGTAATTCTCATTCGTCATTTGTAAGCTCCATTACCTATTCTTAATTTTCCATGTCTCGAGACAACTTTATCAGGAACTCTTTCAGGAGCCTTTAGGTACTGTACTACCTTTGGGAGAATTCCAGGCTGATTATGTGTTGAATAATAGTTAAGTAAATAACCAAACTAGTTATATCTTCGTCCATGGTCGTAAGAGTAATTATTTGTTTGTTTTCTAATATTCATATATCTCGTCTTTAATTTCAATGTTATGATATGATCGTATCGGAGGTTTCAACGATTTGCCAGTAAACAGTTTTCTACTTTCCCTCTAAATACTCTTCGATTAGTTTTTCCTTAAATTCTGACTTTGCTCGGCAATTCTTGCCGAGACAGGACTGAGACTGTCGCAAGATGTTTAGTGTTTGCGTTTGAGGTTAATTGATGAGCAGTGTTCCCAAACGTTTTTTCTTTTTTTAATCATTACTCTGGTCGGTTATTTTTTATTAGTGGTGCATTAAAGGATTATTTCAATCAACCATAACCCACCCACTTGCTTCCTATTAACTTCCAGAATCCAGATGTTTGCTCGTGAAATGTTGTGGCCACGGCCGTGGTTGTGGATCATTTTATGAAATAAGCAAACTGAACAATCAACTTATTTCTCAGTGCTCAATCCATCTTCCAGTTCTGTAACTCAATCTAGATTTTATTATTTGCTTTACAAACGCTCACCCACTTCTTTAAGCCAAGAATTCTTGTTTTCGGGTGTGTAGTGAATTCTGTCACGAATCAGTTTGTTGCTATCTTGTCCCTTCCGATCGAAGAGAATGAATTTTAATGTTTTTAATTGCAAGGTTTTGAACCAGACGTCAGAGCCACTGTCAAAGTTGTGGTTTTTATAACTGATGGCAACTAATTAATACTGATTGGTTTCAATGGGTTAGGAGGATTAAAATCCTTGGTGGTTTTCAAAGGTGTGTTCTTCGAGGAGTGATTTTATCATGTTGCATCTCACTTTAACTGTCTCGTGCCTTTACAGAAGTATTAGCACTGTCAGTATCCTTATTTAACTGCTGCTAGCAATGTATTCTAAAATTGGGCTTTTGAAACGAGAGTCTCCTTTTAGAAAATTTTATTAGTAGTCAGCTGTATTCTGCGACAAATCAAAAAATTCAGAGTGTAAGAAATGCTAGTTGGGGTATCATTAAAACTCAAGTCTTTCAAGTAAGTCACATCAATTTTCACTTCAAACTCTACCATTAACTCTGTCTTTCAATGGATTTGTGTATATTTATCTTCAACAATTTTGGTGATAAAATAGCTAGGTCATTTCAGGAAAGATTCCTGATGACAGCACGTTATTTACATGTGCGGATGGACGCATTTCTGTCTTATGCACAGAACTTTGTGGATAATGTTCACAGCTGGGAGTTCATTTATCTGCGTAGTTGCATACAAATGGAGTGCGCTTTGCAAAGCTGTCATTGGCAATATTTTCTTAAATAAACGCTATCAAGATGATCAGAAATGTAAGCAAATCTATTTTGACAAAACTCGGCTGATAAATTTTGTATGCAGCAGCTAGTACTAAAAGTTGTTACCAGTGGTGTAGCGTGTAGTGAGGCATTATTGCATTTTGTTCATTTAAAACCTTTCAATAGATCAAACTCCTGAGCCCACTACACACCCAGTAGCTTCATATTTTTCATGGATTCAAATGCGCACAGTACAATGTTGCCACATTGCAGTATTTTTTGAATCCCATAAACTTGGTAGCGCAAAGACATCCGTGTACTCAGCTCGCTGAGTACTTACATTTTTTTCATTTTTAAAATCACGCAATACTGATCCTTGTTCTATTCAGGGTACCGGAAACATTTTAAACTCTTTAAACTCCATGCCTGCTGAATTTCAAATATTGTCCCTTTAGTTTCAACGCCAAGTTATTTTTCTGACTTTTTTTTTTAATTTGTTTTTCTTTTTGGTGGGTGAACTATAGCGAGAGGATGAAGTAGAAGGGGAAGCAGAAGAAAGGTGCGGTAGGTACAAAAAATTAGACTTGGTCCTTCGGATATCAGCGCCTTTGGGCATTAAATCTTTTGCACTTTCATGCGCCTGCAATTTATGAGTTATGCAATGGTTTGCGTTGAGCGCAGCCAACAGATTGTAATAATAATTCGGAATAATGAAGATCAGATAAAATCTCAGGCTGAAATTTGAAGGGATAGGGGGCTAGAAGAAACACAAGAGTAGAAAGGGTGGGAAGTGGGGAGGGGAGGAGACTTGGTTGCTTTGATATCAGCCAGTTTGTAAGTTGAATCTGAGAGATCTCATGCACAATCATGCATCTCTCAGATAAGCTTAAAAAAACTGATTTTGAAAGAAAAGTTTTTGAAGAGAGGAGATGGAGGTAGGAAAGAGGAAGGTAGTAAAAGGGAGAGGTTTGGAGAAATTTTTGGATCTTGACCGCCACGAGTTTAGGTACTTGAGGTTTACTGATAGTTTTGGTGAAATAAATTTATCCAAAATAATTTGAGACATGAAATTAATAGAAATTAAAAAAGAAAATGAACAAAAAAACTAGCGCTCAGAAGTTTCACATAGAAAAGAAACTCTCACTCCAACACTCTCACTTACTCTGCATACCCAATGAAATTATACAGAACATAATACAGAGATGATAACTATAGATAAAAGGAACCAGCACAGAGCATTTTTCTCAAGAACGTCTGATTAAAAATGTTTTGAAATTGTTTACGGAATTGAAACAAATTTTTTCATTTTTGATATTTTTTTCAAAAGCCCTCAACAGCTCCTCGTTCATATTAGAAGAAGCTCACACACATTTATCAAGTTTTTTGCAAAAAAGCATCTTCTAAAAGTACGAAAAGAGTTCATATCCTCATATCAGAGGCAATTGCCAACATTTTTGCTCCCATAGACATTTACCAAAATACCCAGATTTTTTTAGCTATCGGGACTTAAAAGATTTTTGAATCAACCCTTGTGCTTATCCACTTGAGAATTTCTCACAAATCTTGACAGATTCTGAGAAAATATATAGAAACCTTCTGATCGATGTGCAACATGTTACCTTGAGGAGAAAAAATAAGGTGTATTTTGTCAAATTAAAATGTTGGGACTTCAATGGCAGAATCGGACCGATTCCGTGGTCTGAGACATAGACTGCCCAAAATTTTAATTTAACGAAATACACCTAATTTTTACTTTCTCACTCTAATGAAATTAGAAAAATTTCGGAAGTATTGCGATTGCGCAGAGATTTTCAAAGTATTTTGTTTCGATAGTTGGCCTCTCACGACTAAGTCATAATCATGATTTTTACAAAATAATGGCCTCTCATCATGTCTAATACCATCAGAAAGAATATACTTCAATCATATTAGCATATTTCTTAACCCTTTCTAACTTAGAGACATTTATGCAAAAAAAATTCTGTGGCGTCTGTCCGTCAGTCTGTCAGTCCGTCAGTCCATCAGTCCGTCAGTCCATCAGTCTGTCAGTCCGTGTGTACCTTCCCATAACTTTTGTAACATTGGTCCTTATGCTTCCAGATTTTGCACAGCTGTTACTTTTTAGATTCCCCAGAGGCACTTTTTTTGTTTTTTTGAATTTTCAACTTTTAGGTTAGTTATAGGGAAAAAATGATTTCCATTGAAATCAATGGTAAAATGGGTAAAACTGGAATAATTCAAGTTTGGCTCAATCACTTTTGATGAAAGTTAGCAAAAAAATTCTACATTCAGCCTACTTTAAAATAAACTACACATAGTTACAAGATTCAACCCTTAAAACCGTTTAAAAAATCAAAATAAGTGCGCTCGAGCCAAAAAATGGAATTATCGTGAGAAATTAATCTTTTTACTTGGAATCAATCAATTATGTCTCGATGAATTTTGATAATACTTTTGTACACAGAATCCACTATCAAAATACTAACATATTTTGCTTTCTTAGTCACCATACACAACCGCTAAAACCTTTTTGAGAGGCAATATAGGTGCGATTGAGAAAAAAATATGGGAATATAAGCAAACAAAAACATATTCCTATTAATTGGGATAGTTCAGGTTTGGTCCAATGAATTTTGATGAAAACTGGCAAATACAATCTACAATTAGTCTACAAAAGAAAGTATCCCTTGCAGTTACAACACCGAAAAAAAAAGTGTTAAATTTACAATGGAGGTTGATAATTTTACAATCCAGTATCGTAAAAAATCGTTACAGCTATATGTATTGTTAACTTTTGAAACACTTGGATTGTAAAATTTCCAAAATCTGGCATTGTAAAAAGTGCAACTCATAATGGAAAAACATAAATTCTTGGATTGTAAAATTTACAAAATCTTGATTGTACATTTAACAAAATCCGGCATTGTAAAAACTGCAATCCAGAATGAAAAATTATCAATATTTTGCATTGTAAAATTCCATATCATCCAGAACGAAAGATCGTTCAATTGCGCGCTCTGGTTGGCAACGTGTGAAGTACTCATTCGTTTTGGCTTCGTGCATGTACAAGTTACATTGTATTGATTTGATTTCACAGAGAGTATTACATATAGACATTATATGTAGGCATGGCACAGAGGTATGATGAATTAATGAAATGATAAATTCACCTGAAGACCCGGGATTTGAACCTGGGTAGCCGTGGTGATTGTCCAGCACTTTACCACTAGGCTATCACAGCAGATAATGATTCAGAGCATAAAATACGCATCTTAAGGCACAATTCCTTGCAGAGGAGCGTAAACTGCCAAGTGAGTACAAAACGGAAGAGTACTTCAAACTTTGTCAACCAGAGAGCGCAATCAAATGATTTTGCGTTCTAAATATAAAATTTTACAATCCGAGAATTGATGATTTTTCATTCTGAATAGCACTTTTTACAATGCCTGCTTTAGTTAATTCTACAATCAAGATTTGGTAAATTTTACAATCCAAGAAATTGATGCTTTTTCATTCTGGATTGCAGTTTTTATAGTGCTAAATTTAATTAATTCTACAAATCATGGTTTTGGAAGTTTTACAATCCAAAAAATTGATATATTATCATTCTGGATTACAGTTTTTACAAACATTTAGAATGTGGGTATAACAAGGAGTGAAGAATGTCACTTCAGCAAAATTATTTTACAAGAATAACAATCCAAAATGCGAAAAAAACAAAATCTCTAGCCAGCTAATTTAGCGACTAAGTGTTTAGCATTTCTAACAAAATGAAATTGTTCATTTACCTACGTACACGCTAAATTTTCCCAAAAAATTAAATTCAAATTTTGCAAACAATGTTTTGTTATTCCAGCAATTCCCTTTTTTTCGGTGAATATACAACCCTTAAGAGAGTTTAAAAATCAAAATAGGAAGTTCGACCCAAAAAAAAATCAAATAAAGTGAGGAATTAATGCTAAAACTTGGAGTCAATCATTAATGGGATGAATTTTGATGAAACTTTGCACAAACATAACATGTTACCGACCCACTAAAATATTTCTCTCATACAGTCATCATAAAAAACCTTTAAGACCGTTTCAAGGTGCAATATAGGTGCGATCGAGCAAAAATCTTTTTAACTAAGCCAATATAAAGACAAAAATAATATTTGGAATAAGTAATTCAAGCATGACTCAATTCAGTTTAATGAATATTAAAACAAAATGTTTGCAATCTGCCTAGGCATAATTTTTTTCCATGTATAGCTAGAACAAACAACTCTTAAGTCTGATACCGTTTAAAGGCAATGTAGGTTCCATCAAACCAAAAAAAGAACGTATAAGGAAAATTAAACGCATGAAGAAGAGTCAATCAAAAATGGCTGGATGAATTTTGTTGAAATTTTGTGTACGCAGTCTACAAACAAAGTACATCTTTGGAGGGGGGTGTAATCTGCTAAATTAAAAAATTATTTTGAAGATTCACCGTTTGAAAGAAGGGAACAAAAATTGTATTCATTGGAGGAAATGCAAGAATCAAATCGATTTTGACAACCTATAAAAACTAAGGAAAAAAAGAAACTCCAACAAATAGAATGAATACAACTTAAAGAATATGCACTTATTGGAATCTGGAATTAATCTAAAACTTGCTGAAAACAACATCAGAATAGAATTTAGGGATCTCAATTAGCCTTCAATTGATGAAGTAGGCAACTATTCGTACAGCTTCGCTACAAATTTGCAAACTCTTCGGATTGAAGGCAGAATTAGGTCCAAGAGATGAAAATATTTGATAAATATTTGCGGGTCTGGTGGTCTCCCCTAGAATTCTAAAAAGGGGTCTATTTCCGAGTTACGTCCCCTATTGAGTGACACATCAATCGAAAAGACGTAACAAACTGAGCATTTCGGCGCAAACCGGAGGTGGATATCGTTTTTACAATTGAGATATCGAATGTCAATTTACAGATTGAGATATCTCGATTGTGAAAAACGATATCGAACTCCGGTCTGCGCCGAAATGCTCAGTTTGTTACGCCTTTTCGATTAATGTATCAATCAATAGGGGTCAAACCTCGGAATTTTTCAGATGGCCATCCTTGAGGGCCAAAAATGTCTAAAAGTTTTGGGAGCTTCAAAACCAAAATTTGACTAAATGTTTGTTATGATTGAATTTTTTCTGAAAGGGGCTTACTTTTTAGAGTATTTTTGTGTCCTTGATTTTTAAATTCCGACTCTTCAAAGAGGAGTAATGATTTTTTGAAAATTACTCCAAATCGAACTTTGACCTTCTATGTATCAAAAACGAAAAACGATATTGAACTTCGATTCGTACCCAAAGTCTGATAATTTCACCCTCTTTTTGATTAATAAATAAAATATGGGGGTCCTCGTTTGAAGTATTGAATTTAGGGACGTGGTATCCGCCCTGCGGGCCCCCCAGAGATGGCTCTGAAATCGGAAACCCCCTATAAAGATGTCCCCCTCAAGCTAATTGAACACGTGTTTCAGTGTTTTTCAAAATCCGGAGCCGTTCTCGAGATATTTGGCCTAGCTCCTTTTTTAATTGACACCCTATATGCTATAAAACTTAATGAAAAGCGGTATTACAAGAATAACAATGCAGTCAAAGCAGCTTACACTGATTGACTGCATGTTATCTTTGTATCGCTAGACTGCGATACAAAATCTGCTGGCTGCTTGTTTTTTTTTGTTTTTTTTTTTTTGTTTTTTGTTTTTTAACAAGAAACGTGAACTAGGTAGAATTAGATATAAAATATCAAACAGACAAAGTAGAAAAATAGATGAGTTCTTTACACAAGAAACCATCATCGCATAGGATTTATTTTATTTGTTTATATACTTTACAAACAATTAGTAAAAACTAAAATTCTTACTCCGGCTCGTTCAAAGGATCACTCTCATTACATATTTTTCGATACTCGTCATCTAAATTATTGTCGTTTGAAGGAACAATGACTGGTCCAGATAGGAAGAAATTTCCAAATATTGGATGGCCAAGCTTATATTTTTTTGAAAATCTATGTGTGTAAAATTGACCTCGCTTTAGACGTCCAGGTCTGTAAGGAAAAATATTGAAAGTCGTTGAAAGAAGATCAAAGCTCTGCTTTCGAATGAAAACATGAAGAATGCCTTTGGCATACACTTTCACACATCTTGGAGAGTATTAAATTCTCTCAAAAACCCTTGACAGTATTAAATACTTGCTGCATGGAAAAATGATAAAAGAAAACGAAAAAAAGAAACATAAAAAGAATAATTGTTTTTCTCGAAAGAATGAATATTTGAAACCAACCAAGATCGAGTAGCTCTTTAAACAAAAATACAATTCTGAAATTCACTCCGTGGATATTATAGATTTAAGAGGGTACCCTCGGCATGGTTTAGGGTTTTGTGTCATTTCCCCCTCCCCCTCTTATAGAGACTTTTCTCCTCTTTTAAAATGATGTTTTTGGAAAAAAAAGTTGAATGACTGTACAGTTTAAAAAATTAGTTCAATGATGTCTGGTCTAAGCATTTCTTAATTCAACTTTTTTTTTCTCTTTTTTGAACCATTTTGGTTTTTCATTTTTTGTTCACGAGGGATGAGAAATCTCGGGCTCTTTAACAGTAAGGGACTTCATTTTTAAAAAAAAGGCAGAATTATTATCCTGGCGTCAATGGTACGGAAGGGTTTTTCTTTTCTTTCTTTTAAATGATCCAATCATAAAAAACAATTCTGTACCGTTGCAAAGAAGAACCTTGCCTACAAGACAAGCCAAAGAACAAGTAAATCGAGCAATTATTATAGCCTGAGAAATCTCACCCCTTCGCAAACAACCTTTTTTTCTCATTCACTGATTTCAGGGCAAGAATACAACCCGCTCAACAAAAATGTCAGAATTCTCTATTGAGATGTCCACCATTCAATAGGGAATGTTTCAAAGTGATATAACTACAGGAGAAGAAAAATTTGGCCAGAGTATGCCCTATTATTGAAAATTCGACCATGAATTGCCGTCATCTTGTTAGATAATTTATTGTTTTTACGGCACACAACGTCCTCCCATTTGATGATGGACTGACGCCAATCTGTATAGAACGCATCTACAGAAATGAATCAAGAAGGGACGAAAGAGAAATTAAATTAGCAGATCTGACTTTCCTTCATATTGAAGCAAGACTGGTTTCAGGGTTTCAACCAGTCCTTTGGTAAGTATTATGGAAGGAGTTCAATGAACCTCTTTCAGCTTTTAAGAGGGAATATAAGGGTTCCCTCAACATTGAATAGGAAAATCAAAGATTCTTGCGTGGCATTGGCGATGGGGATTTCGGGACAAATAAAAGGGGGTTTCATGACCGATTCCAGATAGTATGATTGTTGTAAGGTAGTGTTTGAGCAAAATTACTTTTTATGTTTTTAACATGCAGTAAGTACTGCATGTTTTTGTTGTGGTTTCGTATCGATTTTGGCCATAAACTTCCTGCATAAAAATCGACAATTTTCGGCTTGGTCGCAAACGTGCGTTGTCAGATTTCCGCGCGTAATGAGCGCGTCTCGTTTTATGGTGGATTCCCTTTGTTCGATATATTGCGGAGCGGCAACGCCAAAAGTCTCCCTATCCTTTAACCAGCAACAAAACGTATCGCGCGCCATATCGAATTTGCGATATTCTTCGGTCCGCCGCACAATGGACAGAAATCAAATCTTTGGCGGTCCAAATTTGATCCTTTCAAAGTTGGAAAATTAGTATTTTAGCTGGGTACTATAGATGATTTTAAGCAGTGGCGGCTCGTCGGGTGAGGCAAGTGAGGCGACGCTTCACCTGTTTCGAAGAGGGAAAGAAAAGGAATTGGGAGGGAATAAAACAGAGGAATAGGAAATTAGTTTGTGAATTGCTGGTTCCTCAGTGCCAAATTTTTTATCCATAAGTCGTAATTGAAAAAGATGGGTACGAGATTTGATAGGGAAATAATAGCCACTGCGTTGAGAAATAAGTCCGTCAGCGCTGTGGTGCGGAGGTGGCCGGCTGCAAAAGCGAAGCTCATGCGGCGATCTCCCTCAGCGCTGCATGTCACGATGGATAGCGGGAGAAGGCGGTGAGTGCGGCTATGCTAGCGGAATCGAAGCTCATGAGGCGATCTTCATCGACGCTGCATGTCGCGATGAATAGGCAGGTGGAGAGCGAGAGAAGGGAGGTAGTGAAGAGAATTTGGAGAGCGTTTGGAGAAACTGGTTCCTTCACTCGGCGCTGCTGCTCGTCGCCTCTTCGCACACACTGACTGGCAGGGTCGGAGTGGAGGGGGTGAACGAAATTATCTCTCTTCTCTTCTCTCAAGTGATGCTTCAGGCAACTGGCGGTATCCTTTGCCAGCAGGTTTAAAAAGTTTGTTTACTTTGATTAATTTCCTATTCACTTACGTTTTGTTTTCTCCCGCCTTTCTTTCTCTGTCTCGCTCTGCCTCTCTCTTTCTCTTTAAACTGTGTTGCCACTGTATTCATGTCTACAGTTAGGGGAGTGAGAGGGTGGTATTTGCTTCCTCTAGTTTCTCCTATATTCTTTACATACTGTCTTGATTGTTTCATTTATT
Source organism: Trialeurodes vaporariorum (assembly GCA_011764245.1). Lineage (NCBI taxonomy): Eukaryota > Metazoa > Arthropoda > Insecta > Hemiptera > Aleyrodidae > Trialeurodes > Trialeurodes vaporariorum. The sequence continues at coordinate 45,906,266 of VMOF01000111.1, forward strand.
CTTTATTTGTTTCTTTTTTGTTGGCTGATTTTCTTTACTTTTTTGTCGGACGATTTTCTTGATTTTTTTGTTGGTTGATCTATCTTTCACTTCCTGTCGATAGAGACTTTTACCTTTCCCAATTTAAGCGTGTTTTATTTTGATAATTTTCATTAACTCCCATCAAATGCAGTATTTAAATGTATTAATGAAAAATAATAATATAACTGTCATTAATTTTAACCGATAGATATACGCGCGAACCATCGTGTAGATCGCATCAAAAGCCCCTAGAATTTCACGATTTGGCCTCTTATTATTCAAAATTTTCTGGGGGAGGGCCCCCAGACCCCCCTTTCCCCTGAGGGGTATTCCATACCCCCCAGACCCCCCGGCGATATAGACTTGTTAATTTTCGCCTCATCTGTGCTAAGGTTCACGAGCCGCCACTGATTTTAAGGGATTCATTTGGCTCGGTTTTTTATTCCTGGCTTGCCCCATACTTATTGGAGAATATCATTTGATGGATCGACAATTCTTGTGATATCTCATGTCTTTGTATTTTTGACCACTTAGGACTCGATTTGGATCCATAGTGCGCCGTTTGAAATGTTCGAATAATGTTTGAGTTAGGTTTTGACTGAGTATTGACCCTAAGTTATTCATAAGGATTTGTCTCCATTATGAATAAATTTGGTAGTTTCATTATTTTGTCTGTGATAACCAACGAGCTATATCTAGATCGGAGGCTTTGGTAAACATGCGTAATTTGCCTCGGAGATTTTAAGGTTAGAGATTTGTGTTGTGAAAACAAACCGAAGTTCCCTCCGCAATGTATTTTTGCGTGTTTTCGAAGTCTATCAGAGACTTTAAAATCTGAATTTTTTTATGAACTGTGCGTGTTTTCTGTCAATCAAAGCCTTAATTTCAGTTTCTACTAATTGAAACACTCAAGTTCTTTATAGCTTTCATTTAATTTGCCAGATTCTACAGTGCGTGTTATTGCCTCGTAATGCCGTAACTCATTGCCTTTCTTGTCATTTTGACGAGTGAAAGTGGTATGTTTGTGGTGATTTATTCAAAAATTTTGTAATTTGACCTCTCTCAGCAAACTTTCTCTTCCTGAGACAGATTTACTCATTTTTATCTCCTCAAGTTGAGTGATCTGAAGTAGATAACTTCATTAACCGACGAGCGTGGTCTAGAGAGTAAAGTTACCGAAAGGGAAAAAAAAGCAAAGGGTGGACCTTTACATTTCAGACCAATTGTACCTATGCTTGCATGACAGTCATGGAGAGCAGAACTATTTAAATGGCAACACCAACACCAAGTTGTGTGATGCATTCATTCAATGATAAATGATGTCGACGGAAATAGTGGGCTGAGGTCGATCGGAGAGCATCCATTTCACTCGACTCATCTCTTTATTGCCCAAGTTGATTGAGCCACTCGTGATGTGAATTTTACTACGAGGTTTGGTTGGAGTTTGGTAACAACTTTTTTAAGTATTTATTTACCTAAGTACAACTGTCCGACAAGATGAGAGAGTTACAATCACATTGTTCTACAATGGAATGTCAGGTGAATACAGCCTGAGGGGTGTTCCACTAAAGAAGTCGACAATTGAATCGTAACTAATTAGACCTTAGGATTCATGATTTTTTCATGACTTTTTAGTAATACCTACCAAATATTTATTTAGAACTAAAGCATTTTAACTATCAGGCTTAGACAAGTGGCAGGGCTTGCTTTTGCATTGCATTGCACCAGCACACATCCGTGAGTGGTTGTTTAGCACAGAGTTTTGACTAATGGATACTCATCTGATCAAGGATGCGCTTTGATGCGATGCAGAAGCAGATACCACTACTTGTTAGAACCTGATACTCAAAATGCTTCTGCTGTAGCACATTCATATCTAAATTATGATAACTTACGGTTTAAACAATGTTAAAGTGGAAATCCGCGCATGAATACTGATTCTGCACATGAAGAGCAGTGCATTGATTGAGGAGATGAGCGGAGGAGATTATTTAGTAAAGCAGGACCATTTCGAATATTGAGTCCTGTCAAGAAGCGGTGCCTGCTTCTGAACTGCATCAGAGGGCATGGGAGAGCGGTTGGTTTGCGCAGAGTTTCAACTCGTTTCTAATGAAGCGCTCATCAATGCGCTTTGATGCGGTTTGGAAACAGGCACCATTGTTTGTCAGAACCCTATACTCAAAATGGTCCCCCTCTAATAGAATGGTTACAGTGACTCAACTTTCATTGAAACTGCTTAAAGATGATTCGACACGTGTTACTTGCAAACGGATAGTTTTGCGAGGATGAAAAAAAGCTTCATTATGAAGCTATCTGAAGCTACGCTGAAAAAGTGCAAGAAGTGTGTTCGACACTGAACAGCACAGTCTATGATGCCAGGGCTTTGGCTCTGAGCATGAGGGAAAATGGAAATAATCTTGTCAATGATCTTACAAAGTCTGAAGAGAGAAACCTAGAAGCCAAGTACAAATGATAGTGTTAATTTGGACACATTAGATCTAATCGGAGAAAGCCAACTTGATTTATCTAATTCTACTCGATCTAACCTAAGTCGAAACAAATCTTGAACTGAACCAATCAAATCAGCTTTTCTAAAATGTTGTGAGTAAATCATGAATCCTTGGGTCCAATCGGTTGCGATAAAATTGCCGACTACTTTAACGGCATATCCACCTAAGATTCTAAAGTAGGATAAAGTAACTTTCCCATCTTGTTTGGAAGCTGTCGATAAATAAGTGGTTACGAAGTTGTGACTGAACTTCACTCGAATCTCATGCTAACATTCACTCGAGTGGCTCAATTGACTAGGATGAATCGAATTGACTTGGACAAAATAGATGAGTGGAGCAAGATGGATGCTCTCCGATCAACCTTACAGCAAAATTTTAGTATGGCACCGTTTTACAGCCTTCTTGTCCACACCTTTATCCTTGGTAAAAGAACATAACATTATAATGAATTGGTACCCCGTTTCGTGCATCGCACGACGTGGTGTTGTCTTTACTTTTAAAGAAAGTTAGGTTGGTTTTTTTTCATAACAAGGTGTCTGTGAATTACTATATTTTGCTCACTCCAGAGTTCTGCGGAGTACCGAACCTTAAACCTAATACCGGTAATTCTAACTCAGTGTTGTGATTGATTTCTTGCACCATTATTGCCATAATGATGACAGTAGTTTCTTATTTCTGCTAAGTGGGTACTTTAGTCTTTCAATTCAACTATAAACGCTCTCTTATTGAAGAATACTCTTAATTTCTCAATGAAATGAAAGTCTTCCGTTCGGTCCATGCAAACTTCAGAACCACGAATGAGTCAGTCATCCTGTTATTTGCTTCTTCATGTCCAAACTGACTGAAGTTCAACTTTGAAATCAGATTTGCTGCAAATTTTAATTTCAAATACATTATTATAATTTGCTAAAGTCAGTTCAAAGTACAATCAACGATGGAACTCAACAACCAGTCAACGCGCAGATTAACGTGAACCGCAGGTAGGTGTGACCTCAGGTGTAGATTTTGTGGTTGAATTTTATTTTCTCCTAGTCTCTGATTTTTGATGAACTTCTGTACCAACTATACTCACACCAGTAAAATGGTAAATAGAGGAACCTAAAGACAAGTTCAAGCATTATCCGAGATTACCTTTGATCTGAACGTTAAACGTTAAGGCAAATTACACTAACAGTCACAGTTCTTATGAAGCAAAGCACCTCACAAAGAGTACGAAATTCTATACACAGTTCAAGTTTGTTTGAAAAAAAATTACTTTTTTATTCAAATAAAATTTCAATTTAAAGGAGTAAATTGCAATTTATTTAATTAAAACTGCACTTTATTCAAACAAAATTGCAATTTATTCAAAATAAATTGCTATTTATTCAAATAAAATATAAGAAAATGTCAACCTAACTAAGATTTATCTGAGATTTATTCAAATAAAATTTCTTTGAAATATCAATAACATTTCAAATAAAATTGCCATTTTATTTGAACAAAATAGGAGTCGATGCTACTAGGGCTTGGTCGCTCTTATATCAGATGATTTGCAAGTTGAATCAGAGATACCATGTCTTTTGGTTGTATGCGGCTATTCAGACGAAAGTGTTTACAGGAAAAGTATCAAATATTTTGAAGGAGCTTCATACGGAAGATCTGTTACCAGGAGAAGTATCAAATTATTGAAGGCGCTTTATACGAAAAATAGAAAATGTGATCAGGAGAAGTATCAAATTATTTGAAGGAGCTCTGAAGCCACCTAATCGAGGAAACTTAAGACTTGGTCGCTCGGATATCGCATGACTTGCAAGTTGAATCAGAACGACACGTCCACCGGGTGTAGGGAAATAAATATAGGAAGATATTTGAAAGAAAAGTTTTTACGAGCAAGTTTTCACGAAGAAGTGTTTGGGGCAGGTGAAGTAAAATGGAGCTGGTTTGGGGGAAAGGTTTTGGATCTTGGCCGCAATCACTTGAGGTTTAGCTGAAAGTTTTAGTGAAATAATTTGTGACATGAAATTAATAGAAATTAAAAAAGAAAATGAACAAAAGCACTTGCTCTCAGAAGTTTCACGTAGAAAATAAATTCTCACTCCACTACTCTCACTAACTCTGCATACCCATTGAAATTATACAGAACATAATGCAGCGATGATAACTATAGATAAGAGGAACCAGCACACCCCAGTAAACATTTCCGGTCTCAAGATGGTCTTGTGAATATCTTGGCATGAAAGATGTCTGAAAGATGACTTCAAGATAATATGCGCGCCGTAACATATCTGCAAAATAACTGCAAGATGTGGGGAAACACACGATAAAATTTAGCTAACTTTAAGTTCTTTTGGAGACAACTTGATACGGTACATGCCTCTGTGTGCTCCGGAAGTTGTCTTCTCAATATACAACATCTAACAAGTTAACTAAGATACTCTCCAGATATTCTGAAGATATTCAATTCTGGACTTGTAAGTCCAGATACTCTCCAGATATTCTGAAGATATTCAATTCTGAACTTGTAAGTCCAGATACTCTCCAGATATTCTGAAGATATTCAATTCTGGACTTGTAATTCCAGATACTCTCCAGATATTCTGAAGATATTCAATTCTGGACTTGTAAGTCCAGATACTCTCCAGATATTCTGAAGATATTCAATTCTGAACTTGTAAGTCCAGATACTCTCCAGATATTCTGAAGATATTCAATTCTGGACTTGTAATTCCAGATACTCTCCAGATATTCTGAAGATATTCAATTCTGAACTTGTAAGTCCAGATACTCTCCAGATATTCTGAAGATATTCAATTCTGGACTTGTAAGTCCAGATACTCTCCAGATATTATAAGAGTATGAAGATTCCACTCCTTTAAATATGTTTAATTTGCTCCATTCCTACGCGAGCCGGCGTAGCTCATCGAGTAAAGTACTTGGCTTCCACCGCAGCGGCCCAGGTTCAAATCTCGGAACTTCTGGTATACTTTGTCACTTCTTTCTGTGTATGTTCTGTGGATGTATCTTCAATGCAGGGGCTTGTCGAGAGGGGGGCTGGATACCCTTGCCTTTCAGGGGGCGGCAAAATCAGGGTGAACAAAAAAAAAAAAAAAAATAATAAAAAAATAAAAAAAAAAAGAAAGAAAGAAAAGAAAGAAAGAAAAGAAAGAAAGAAAAGAAAGAAAGAAAAGAAAGAAAGGAAAAATAGAAAGAAAAAATAGAAAGAAAAAATAGAAAGAAAAATAGAAAGAAAAAATAGAAAAAAAAAAAAAAAAAAAAAAAGAAAGAAAAAAAGAAAGAAAAAAAATGAAAAAAAGAAAGAAAGAAAGAAAGAAAGGAAAGAAAGAAAAGAAAGAAGAAAAAAAAGAAAAAGAAAGAAAGAAGAAAAACATTCAAATTTCAAAAAAAAGAAGAAAAAGGTCATTTAATTTTTAATTTTGGTCGCGGAGGACGGCAAGATTGCATTATTGCCCCCCACCTTTTGGAAACCACGGCACGCCCCTGCTTCAATGTATCTCTTCTACAGCGAATAATACGTGTGTAATGTGCTATCCAGGACTCTGCAACATGTGGTACCAATCTAGACGGAATAACTTTATAGTGAGTTACAAGAATCACCACCCAGAGTGCGCTGTTTATTTGGTCTAAAAGTTCTGCATTTTACCTGCAAATGTCCGCCTGTTTCGAATCTTCTAGCGATCCGCGCAGATAATCTTGACATGGTCTGGAGGATATCTGATAGTCATCAACCCGGGTCAGCCTCCCAGTTGTGCAAAAGACAACGTCCAGATATGCTCAAGATATTCGTGCAAATAATCTTGAAACATTTCCGATCTTATGAGCATCTTGAGCTGATCTAAGTCAGTTGACTTGATAGTCTAAAAGTTCTGCATTTTACCTGCAAATGTCCGCCTGTTTTCGAATCTTCTAGCGATCCGCGCAGATAATCTTGACATGGTCTGGAGGATGTCTGATAGTCATCAACCCGAGTCAGCCTCCCAGTTGTGCACAAGACAACTTCCAGATATGCTCAAGATCATCTGTGCGGATCACTAGAAGATCCGAAACAGGCGAACATTTGCAGGTAAAATGCAGAACTTCTAGACTATCTAGTCAATTGCCTTAGATTAGCTCTAGATGCTCATAAGACCGGAAATGTTTACTGGGACTGCACAGAGTTTTAAGAGAAAAACCAAATGA
>VMOF01000111.1:45913475-46018686 GCA_011764245.1 Trialeurodes vaporariorum
GAACCGCAAAACGATGCTCTATCCATTGGAAGAATAATCCAAAACAAATTCCTCAGGGCCAAAATGGCTCATTTTGAATAAGGTTCTTTGGATATGAGTGTTTTTGGGTAGAACCGTTTTTTTCATGAAATGAATAGGCAGATTGCGATGAAATTTGGTGGCCAAGGGGGACTTCTAAAATGATGAAGCCATGAAGAGCACTACGCTTTGCTTAAGGGAACAGGCTCCCAATCAATTTTTTTGAAATTGAAATATGTTGTGTAAAAGTGTCTCCTGAGAAAAAGCTCTCACCGGCGGAAAAAAATAATGACAGGATTTAGAGATATTCGCTTCTAAAGTTGGGAGCTATTTTCCCAGTGCTTTGTATTCTCGTATACGTAGCAGGCCGGGTTACTACTACGCAGACGGGAAACTTTCTCGGCCGAGTCTCTCGACTCAGTGCGCATTGATAGAATTACTTCCTTTTCCCATCCCTTCCAACTGCTTATTTGTTCACCCCACATCCAATGTTGTGTCTCATCGTCCATGCTTTATCTTGACCCCTCCTTCAACTGATTACTTACCTACATCAACATTTCTATTGAGGGAGAGAGAAAGAGATTGGGAGATAGAAAGAGCAGATAGTTCGCAGAGTAAAAGAAAATGTTGATGTAGGTAAGTAATCATGTGAGGGAGGGGTCAAGATGAAGGATGGACGATGAGACAGAACATCGGAAGTGGGGTGAATAAATAAGCAGTAGGGAAAGATTGCAAAAGGAAGTAATGCTATCAATGCGCACTGAGTCGAGAGACTCGGCCGAGAAAGTTTCCCGTCTGCGTAGTAGTAACCCGGCCTGCTACGTATACGAGAATACAAAGCACTGGGAAAATAGCTCCCCACTTTAGACGCGAATATCTCGAAATCCTATCATTATTTTTTCTCTGGCCACGAGAGCTTTTTCTCAGGAGACACTCTTACACAACACATTTCAATTTCAAAAAAATTCACTGAAAGCCAGTTCCCATAAGCAGAGCGCGGTGTCCTTTCAGGGTCGTAAGTCAAGTTGTAGGCTTCTGGTTCAACTTTGGATTTAAATTTGCCCCAAAAATGGGACGTTGGGTGTTTTAGTGTTAAATCATATGATAATTGTGAGAAGTATTTTTGGGAGAAGTTTTGGTAATTTGTTTTTCTGAAAGATACAGTGTAAGGTACCTTTTGTTTGCTCAGGAACTACACCTATGTATTCCGTTAATGTTTCTCCTTCTTCTGTCTTGTTTCCGGGGATATTAACAACCAGCCAATGTTGATATTCTCTTAAAACTGGATCCTTTCGAGTTGGGACATCAGGATCTATTGAATATTAAAAAATATTTGAAGTAAATTAGTCTTTTTTACATTTAGGATAAATACGGAACCGCGAAAAATACTACCAAGGATAGTTTCATTTTTTAAAAGCACATTTTCTTAGTTAAACAATGGAACGGATGGCTACTGAACGAACGCAAAGAAAGCTAAACTCTAAAGTCTTATCTGCCCTGTCACAGAAATGACGATATTAATTCATTTCGTTAAAATATGAAAATAACTGTTTCCTTGATATTAAAATAAAATATCCCCGAATTTATTGAGGTCCTTAAACGTTGTTTGTGTTCCCCCGGTTTCTCAAATTTGCCTTAGTTTGGCCACAATAAAACTTTGCCAGTTGGTATGAAACGCCATCAATGACTGCTTTGGGCAAAAGAGCGATTATGTCTGGACAACAGTCGTGCATTAATTAGAGAAGGAAGATCCATACTGAGGCTTCTTCCTTATAATGAAGACGAGCTAACAACTTTGCACGGTAAAAATTTAGATTGATTCACAAAAGCTGATTTAGAAAATTATATTTGTAATCTGAGCTTATAATCAAAGCCAACTTTTGCTTAGTGAGCATGACTTTCAAGTGGATATGATTGTAAAAATGTTTCAGGATAGATGTGTCAAAAATCCATAAATTTGACTAGTGAAAATTTGGAGTTTTTAAAATGATTTTGCGGGTAAGTGAATAATTGTTTAGTGGTTATTGTGTCATTCTCTTGCAAGGAGATTGGTAAATATCAAAAAATTTACATCCCAGTGCAGTATGCATTATACTCAGCTCTACTTTATGTGGCATTAAACATGTCTTGACAATTTTTGGGAAATTTATACCTATTAAGAGCCAATTAACATGTGACGGAGCGGTTCTAATGTTCAATATTTCTCTTCTTTGTCAAAATGAATTAACTGAGTATTGAGCTTTGGCTGCATCAAGTCATTGAAAATCACAGTTAGTACTTAAACACTTGATGAATACTAATGAAATATAATGAGAATATGCTGCCTTACTTTAGGAAGATTGTCAATTTGTGAGTGGATCAGCGTTATCCGTTGGCTAGCGTTTAAGTCGATGCAAGCTTCACATAAAAAGCTTAATGAGAAAATGTCAACTTAATATTTAGGTACTATAAGTTAATTACTTACCACACTCAAGTTTAAGTATAGGAGGGGCAGATTCCTCTTGAAATGCAAATGAAAAGAATGTAGGTTAAAGTGCTACAAACATTACAGTTGACCGATGAAATTCCACCGCTAAGTATATTCAACTGACTTGGATGAGTCAGGTGTCATACATTAAAATTTACCTGTCCAATTCAGTTTCATATTTAGCAAGGAGATACTCTGACTTTACATGACTACAAGATGTTTTCACTCAAATGAAATGATCTTGTACTTTGTATAAGTTTACAGCAAGCTTACAGGCATACAGGTTATGGGGAAAGCCAGTATGTTTCCCTTAACTCTTACTGTCCGAAAACGTTCAAAGTTATTGAAGAATTACACATTAAAAGTCAAAGAGGCTAAGAAAGTACTGAATAAACGGATTCGCTTCACTTCAATGGACAAAAAGAGATACATTAGACTAAATTTGACTTGTTGTCAGAGTCCCCTAACCCTGCTTTCACTAGCGGCACCGACGAATTTTGCGACCTCGTATTTTCATTTGATGCTTAAAAAAAAAAAAAATTCTGACGCGTTTCGTGGCTTGTCAGGATCTTTATTTGTCCAAAATAATCGATATAGTGTACGGCAGATGACCAAAGATGACGACGTTTTAGAAGAAATAAGCGTCCGAATTTCACGTTTTCGGCATGGTAGCTCATGGGCAGAAATGTAAACAAACCGACTGTACCTTGCATTGACGTCATCGGCGGCCAACTAATGAAAATCGTTTCTCGGACCCCTCTACTTTGAGCTTTAATTTCGGGTCTTTCTGTTCGTTTTTGAGCGGAAAAAATTGTACCATCGTTCTTCTCGCGAAATTTCCAGTCGATTGCATGTGATTTAATAAAAAAAAATTCTTGCAACAAGCTCATTGTTACTTGCACTAGGGCCAATCGATACTTGACATTTTTCAGAATCCTAGAGGTAAGGACGATAATAGCCCATTTTGAGGTATCCCCTTTCGAGACCTGACCCTATTTGAAAATTTTGTTGTTTTCAGTCTACTTTTTACTTGAAGATGCTGCTGATCAAAAGACGTATTCAATTATGTTACCTGTCATCACTAAAGTGTAATAGGCACCAGGCTCAGGCTCCCAACCAACTTTAGGAGGATTCTTAACCTCTGTTGCGGTGTAGGCTGTCCCAAAGTTGCATTTTTCTGCTCCATACTTCACCTTTGAAGCAAAACCACTTTTTATTAAAAAATAAATGGCAGACAATATTAAAGGCATTCTCATGCGGAGTTTGGTTGCTTTTTGATGATCATATTAAAGGCTGCATTAATCCGATTTCGTGCCATAGGTCAGTTTTTCATGTTAACCCTCTTTTTGTCACCCTATCGGGAAGCTTAAAGCGGTTAGAGGGAATGAGTTATGGAAGTTGATAACTTGGCGGAACTAAAAACCTGCACTCTAGGCTGCAGTCTGTAAAGCCTATTATTTGACCCAGTCTTGATTATATCCACACCTCCACATAAGAATGACCGAAATAACAATTAAATTGAGAACGGTGAGTTATTTCATTCCAAGGAAGTAAACTGCTCGTGCATTCATATGTTCTTCTGTAATTTATACAGAGTGTAACGAAACTTATGTGAAAAACTTAGGGAGCATATATTTGAGGCCAACATTAGATTTTTTTATCTAACAACACAGGTCAGAAAATGCCCCTATTATACAAAGGGCTCTTTTGCCTAACGTTCTGACAGACCTAAAGTCTGAGTTCAAACCGGAAATAGACAATGAATAATGATGACGAGCAAGGACATCCTTCAGAAAGTGATCATGTCAGAAAATGTTCGAAGTGAAAAAATACCAATAACAGCTCTTCAGAGGAGAACGAAGTTAAAGACAATTACTTTTACTTTGGAACTGATAGTAAAACCAGATGGGAAAAAGATTTACCCGAAAATCCTAACGTTCGAACTCGGCAACACCGAATCGAATTGCCATTAATTTATTGGCATGTTTACACACATTTTCTCCCAGCCAATCTAAAAATTATGTTTTGTGTCTTTTTCGAGACTTTGACGAAATTTTGAAGAAAGGCAAACAGTAGAAGACATATTTGGGACACTATTCACCTATTTTCTTGCTTACAGCAAAAGTCTGCAAGCACCCCATGTTGAATTATGCACTTAATGTTAATTTATAAGATAGTTTACGGATACCGCTGTTAGCAAGGGGCAATAGCGATAGAAAGGATTTGTGGGGCGTGATATTGAAACTTCACGGAGGCAGCCATGATCGAAAGCTCTTATGGACGCTTTTTACACAGGCTCGGTTTGTTTACCTCACATTTTTTAAAGTGTAAATTTTTTAAAAAAAAAAAAATTGTAACAAATACGCTTGAAATTGGTTTAAAACGAAAAAGTAAGTGTTTTAGAGCGGCTATCTGGACACAGAAATAAATATAATTGTACCTTTTGGAAGGATTTGCACGATAAAGAAAAATACACATAACGGAAATATGTAAAATTTTCTTACCTGGATAATTTTGTTAGAATTTTGTGTCCAGATAGCCACTATAAAACACTTGCTCTTTCGTTTAAATCAATCGTCTATCAATTTACACTGGATTAATTACATCTTTTGAGTTAAGGTTAAAAAAAGTGATGCAAACAAACAAAATGATCGCCCATGCTGACACACTTAGAGAAAGGACTTATAACATGTATCAGCCTCTCTATCGCTTTACCTCGTTGGCTGATAGTGTTTATTTGTTTAACATTGCAAACGGATAAGCTGTTCTGAGTTACCGCGAGCAAACTTTTTTTTTCTTAACCTTCATTCTAAATTTTCTTTTCGAATTACGTCACGTAAAATCTCTTTCAGACCATTTTAAGTTGTTTCAATCTTTATTTATGAAGACTCAGGAATTTCAACAGGTTATGGGTTCGGTCACGTTTATAATTCAATCGTGAAGTTAATTACTTTTCTTCGTAATGGATTTAATGAAACATTTAAAATCACCATCGGGAGCGGCAGAGTGGCCAATTTGGAAGAATAAAATTCGCGATTTGTTAGACTACCGTGAAAATACACTGGATGTGATCGACGGAAAGTTAGTAAAACCTGAAAGAATAGCTGCTGATGCTCCTGAAGAGGAGATCAGAAAATATAAGAAATCGAAGAAAGCGTTTCGGAAGGCGAAAAGCTACACTAAGTCAGTCATCGCAAATTCAGAAAGTGATGGAGCCTATCAGAAAATTCGGGCATGAAGCCCGGATTTTGTCGTTGTTCCATACGTACCCGTACTTTTTCGTACCATTTTTTTCAGTGCAAGGTCGTCCTTGACACTGATAATATTGATCCTCATTATTTGGAAGGGGGAATAAGAAATCACTGGGGCCTTAAATTATTCGCTTTTTACGGATAAACTGTTATTTTTGGCTCAGTATCCCTGGTATAAACGTTCCGTATCCAATTTTCTTTGGAAATAAATTTTCGTAGAAATCGATGTGATTTTTATGGGAACCGACATGGTTTCCATGGAAACCTATTTCAATGGAAAATTGGTCATAGTAGATTTTAACCCAGAGTATTGGAAAGGAAAAAAAAATAATTTACTGTGATCTTGAGAAGCAGTTATTTCGAATTCTTCTACGAAAAAAGCGTAATTCAGTGCTAACAAAATAAAAGACGTTCGTTAAACGTGTTAAACGTTAAATATCTTGCATACTTTACCTAAGTTTTTTTTTTTTTTTTTTTTTTTTTTTTTTTTTTTTTTTTTCAGTATAATGTGAAGGCCACCTACTTTTAATTCCTTTGTTGGTCCGTGAATCAGTACGTCGGGGATGATTTCCTCCCGTTCAAAATAAGATTTAATTTCCTTTGGCGTGTGAATGTACTGACTTTTGACAATAAAAAGCAGGGTAGAAGAAACAAAAAAGGCCTGGAATAAGTAACGTATGCCGCTCAAGCCATTCAGTATTTGAAAACAACCGGTGCACCACATGGCTGTTAATGAAGTCTTAGCTGACGTTTATCTAGATGCACCTAAACAAGTAAAACTAGTTGTCGGAACCACATTCTTCAGCCGCCCTGAGAACAATACTGAATATTCACCGAAATGGGTGGTGGATGAAAATTATCATGAATATATCCATTAGAAGTATTATAGGTAACACTTGACACGTGTGCGCAGGTTGTCGTTTCAGGGCACAGAATGAATTGTTTCAGAAAATTTTTGCTCCGACTCAAAAATATTTAACATTCGCAAAATTTGTGGTATTTTTCATCATATGTAGGTCATATTTCCAAAACAGAAAAATTAAGCATGCATGATCCAAATGAAACTGAGGTCATAATATATCTTTTCAAAATCGGTAATTTTGCACCAAGAAAAGTTTTCTAAATAGTCCTAGTTTTCTGCCAAGTTCTTTGGTACTTCTTAGTTATCAGAATATGTACTTTTTTTTATAATGCTAGCCTCCTGTAAAGGGTAGGGGTGGCGAGTCAAAGTCCAAACCTATTATCTGTAGTACGTATTACGTATAAGCAGATTTTCATTTCTTTAAACGATAGATTATTCGAAGAGCTTCCTTTTTATGGGAAGACCGAAGATTTGCCTTTTTTCACTATTTTTACACTTTTAATGCCCCTTTTTCAAGTTTGCTAGTCTAAACAAACTTAGATTTGGTTCATGACTGACGGGCGATTGCACCAAGGAATGTAATAATCGACATGTCACATGAAAACTCTTCGGATGCTCTTGCAAATAGAGCAGATCGAGAGTTGAATAAAACGTATCGTTACCAAAACCTCAAGATTTTTCAATTTTTTGTATGACAAGATGTCCTGCCTTGTCGGAGGGGGCTAATTGAGCCAAAATCAAAAAAAGAGCATTGGCTTCTGAGTCCTGGGAGGTGATTACGGAGGGTTGGATCGTATTCGGATCGAATGCGTCAAATCAAATGGGCTTGCTGCTGCGCAACTCGATCGCACATGCAACCCACTCCCCCCCGCCCTTTTCTTGTTTCAATCAACTGAGATTACGACAGCCATCGACTCATCGGCTCTTTTCGTCCGCTTCGATCGTCACGAGAGGCTCGAAGCTATTCGATTCGTGAAGCTACACATAAGTTTATGATGTACTCGATCCTATTACAATAAAGATAACGATCCGACCCTATCCTCCGTAATCTCGTCCCCATTCGGATCCACAAATCCACCCCCACCCATCTCCCCCCTCTCATTGGCACATTACACGTTACAATATACTTATCACTTGGCTCTGAATAGAAGACATCCCATTCAGTGTTACTAGATAGAGTGAGGAAATCATAAATTTAGCGATACCCGCAATGGAAGTAATTCTGTATTTTTCCCCCTCTCGAAAGGATTTGACGGTTATTATTGGTCAACTTAAAAACAATCGTTTATTTTTGTAAGAGTGCATTTCAACTGCTCTCACTCTTCTCTTATGATGGGCAAGCCAACTTTATTGTCCAAATGTTCACTCTTCTTGATTCATGACAGTATCTATTACAGACAGTTTCAGGAATTTGTCTCCCTTTTCCCACTTTTTGAGAGAGGGGCTTTGAACACTTGACTTAGGGCCCTATTCCTTTATTTTTGACACATAGGTACGTTGCAATGAGGAGAGGAAGAGAAATGCAAAGTGCAGGATCCGTATCTGACCAATTAAAGAAAGATCGGCAGTACTTATTGAAAGGCAATTCGTAACCTGTTCAGTCATGGCCTTTTTTAACGCGATTGTTACTCTTTCGATTGCGGAAACATGGTATGAGCAATTCAATTTGATCTAAATTCATGCACATTTTGACATTCCTTCATTTGTACTTTAGTACACGTGATGAACGAACAGGTGAACTTTTGGTCTTGATTTCCGGAAATTGAGCCAATCTTCCCAACAATGGTATTCTACCATCTTTATGGAGTTCATCAATTTTTTTGATGTGACTTTTAAATAGAAATGCGTTATGAGACTCTTTTCTAATTATATAGTATTTCTCTTACTGTGCATCTCGGTTTTATTTTACGAAACGATTTTTAACAATAAAGGGGGCACGCACATGTGCATTTTGCAACCACCGGGTTGGGCCGCGGAGCGGCCAGGGGGCGAAACCATCTTGTAACTAAATAATTAGGATGCAGAGAAAGCAATAATTTTTTTGCATGCTTCTCACGTTTGCTTACGCCCTCCTTGATTTCCGTTTGAGAGTTAACCTTATTAACTGTAAGGTAATGGAATGCAAAAGAGTCAGTGGTTTGAGGATACTAGGAGTTAAAGTAGGGTATAGACTAGATTAATTTGGTTTCTTATCTCTCATAAATCCTGCCTTCATTACCAAATGCACGTGTACACCTATTTTTATTCTTTTCAAATCCTAAAATCACAAAACTCCAAGCAATATTTCAAAGTTTTTTTGACAAGGACACTGAAAATGAATGTATCTGGTTTTTTTGAACATGCGAAAGATCTAGAGGCTAGCACTTCAAATAAATTAAACGACTTCTTAACTCATTTTACGTAAATTTTTGTTACTCACATCAGTCTTAATTGAACCCTTTCAGCCATTTGCTCACAATTTGTCGTAGACATTTAACTTTTAATTCGAATACTAAAGCACTTAGCTCACAAAGGAGTGATTAAAAATTACAGAACTAACCGAGACCATACTTAACCGACATCTAAAATAGTGTTGTACAGGAAAGCAGATAGGATAAGTTCGATTTGAGTCGGCAAATCAGGATAAAGGAAGGAGTAATTAAGGGATGTAGAGTGGTGTGAGTATTGGAAGGTAAACTAACTAGATTAAGAAAAAAGCCGAGACGGTCTCCATAAAAAGTTATTAAATAGAGTTCAATATAAAAATTATATCAACAAAGTTTACGCAGACAACCCGTTTCCCAAATTTTAAGCAGGCAATACCATTAATTTCATTCAGAATTCTTTGTTTGATTTGCGTTTCTTCTTGCATTTGGTTTTGTAGCCTAATATCAAATTACTTTTGGTGAGTAATTAATGATTGAAACTCATTACAGGCTCATTATTAGTCCATAAGGTTTCAACTTACAAGAGTAATACAATCTAACATCAAGGTGATTTGTTTTAATGTACTTACTTTAATCACGTTTGATAAGAGCTGCTTGTAGGATACATTATTCTGTGGGGTTAGACCAAATCGGGAGAGTTAAAATCCTTCATGGTTTTGTCAGTTTACGGGATAAAGTTAAAGCTTGTTGACTTTTTTCTTTATCTGTCACCGCGGGATCAACTGCGAACTTACGGAGTGATGTACTTTGTTCAATTGGACCAAAGTTGCAAAACAGAATCAAACAATCCAAACTAAGAGTAAAACTACTTACATATCCCTTTTTTTTGGGGTCGAACAGTTGTCAAAAAACAAAATGTCAACTATTCTGCATAAAATTTTTCATCCAAGCAGTATAATCCAAAATAAATAAAAAATTCGAGAATTTTGTATTAAATGAGTTATGATAGAATATTGTCCATAATTTTTCGGCTCACGTTGCATTTGCTGGACAGTTTTTTGTGCTATTTGCGGTGATTTATTTCTAATAAGGAGGGGATATGGGTGCGGCTTGTGTTATAAAAAAAATTGTACTGCACCCCTTTATTATATCAGAACGGAATCTTTTTCAGATGAATAAAGTAATTGATTAAAAGAAAGAATCAAATGGGAGTTCGAAGTGAAAATAAACAAAACTTGCTTAAATCGCTTGATTTACGTTAAAAACTTGAGTAAAGTAGTTCTTGCGATTTTGTTACTTTAATACGAGGGTCAATCGTAGCGTAACTAAACATTCTACATAGAGTATGAAAGAAAAAAAGTTCCACTTCGGTTCTTTTTCAAAATGGCTGCGCATTTAAAAAAACGGCTAACCGCTTGTCCAATATTATTATTACGTCAAGTGTTATATTTAATGGCTTCCACCTGGGAGGGGTGGGGTAGGGGGTCGCTCCCCTGAAAATCGAACATCTCTTATGGCTGCCCTATTCCTTCATTTCATTGTCTGGAAGAACGTAAGCAAAGAAACTTTTGGCACAAACTACGAGCCAATATCGTTTTTCTATTCGATATATCAAAGGTCAAATTTCGATATGGACCAATTTTCAAAAATTCATAACTTTCACAAGAAAAGTTAGAATTTAAAAAAAAAAAAATGGGTGTCTAAATTACTCCAAAAAGCGAGTTCGTTTCAGAAGAAAATACGATATTAACAGCAATGTAGTCAAAACATCGACCGAAAATGCATAACAAACTGAACATGTTGGCGTAAAACGAAGGTAGATATTGTCTTCCAAAATAGAGATATCGATTTTTGTAAATCGACTTGTGACATTTAATAAATCGATTATAATAAACGATATCGACCTCCGCTTTACGCCGAAATGTTCAGTTTGTTATGCTCCTTTGATCGATACATCGCTCAGCCTCGGGTAAACAGGGTGTTTCACTTAACCTGCTCACTACATTTTTTATCGAAGAGATAACCATGGAATTCCGGAAAAAATGGCTCCGTAGTAATTTTGACCTGAACTTCCATTTAAAAATACTGTTGAAACCCGAAATTTGGGAAAAAATCAACGAAAATTTTAAACTGTTCACACCTTGATTGATGACATGAGGTTAGAATAGTTTTGACGGTTCAAACATATCAAAAATAGAATTATTCGTAATCGCATACTTCTATTTTTATTTTAAACGTTTACTCTGTTTAAATCTTCTTTATTGTACATTCAAGTAATGTTTTGCATCGAGGAAAAGGGAACAAAGTAGCAGTAGCCGACAGATCTAGTTCAAAGGAGAAGTTATTTATCTCCAAAACATCTCATATTAATCAGGTGTTTTAGCTTGTTTGTCCAAGAATTGACGCAGAGAGACTAACGAGATACTTGATAAATGACTGAGATTCATCTCTCACTATGCCACGTCAATCCCTCTCGCTGTTCATGCTCTCCAATACGATTACTCGTGTCTTTTGCATTAAGACAAATACAGGGTGTAACAAAAGTGTACACATTAATTTTTAGGGCTTGTTTTTTAAGTAAAAATAAGACTTTTTTCCCCTATAAACATGGGACCGAAATTGTAGTCTTTTCGAATTACAGTGCTGCAAAGTTTCCGAAAAACAAATTGAAAAATTGTCATAACTCCCTCGTGAATTGTTCTTAATGCTCGTAAATAGGAACTCCTATGTAATTTTAGGCGCTCTTACAGATTTTGACTGTGAAAATGCTGTTTGCAAAAATTTGAGGGGGGTTTTGGGGGATTTTCTTGATTTTTCTCACGTTTTTTGACCAAACCATGTGAAAAAATTCTTTCGGATTTGTTAAGCCCAAAAACGATTAGCATTATTAAACATTTCGTAAAAAAAAATATACATTTTAGGTTTGAACAAGTTTTTCCTCTCCGCAAACCATTTTCGAGAAAATCTTCATGTAGAAGTCGGCCAATAATCGCCTTTTCTTTGATTTCGTCAATTCTTGGCCGACTTTTGCAACTTCAACGATATTTTTTTTCAAAAATGGTTTGCGGAACGGAAAAACTTGCTCGGTCCAAAAATGCATATTTTTTACGTCATTTTTAATATTGCTAATCGTTTTTGGGCTTAATGAATCTTAAAGCATGTTTTCACATAATTTGGTCAAAAGAAGTGAGAAAAATCAAGAAAATCCCCCAAAACCCCCCAAATTTTTGCAAACAGCATTTTCACGGTCAAAATCTGCAATAGCGCCTAAAATTACACCAGAGTACCTATTCACGAGCATTAAGAATAATTCACGAGGGACTTATGACAATTTTTCAATTTGTTTTTCGGAAACTTTGCAACACTGTAACTCGAAAAGCATACAATTTCGGACCCATGTTTATAGGGGGAAAAAAAGTCTTATTTTTACTTAAAAAACACGCCCTGAAAATTGATGTATACAGGGTGTTTCACATAACCTGCTCACTATGGTTTTCTTGAGCACGGGACGATAAAAAAATTGGGAAAAATCGGTTTCATGGTAATTCGGACCTGAAGTTTTATTTAAAAATACTGTCACGACCCAATATTTGGTCTTTGGGGGGTTTTCAGGGGGGGGCACCCCCCTAATCTCGAAAATTTCAAATGGCAACCCCTATCTTGTGATACTTCACTTGAAAGGACGTAAAATTCTAAGCATTTTGGCTTAAACCGGAAGTAAATATCTTTTTTCGTGTTCGAGATATCGAAGGTCAAAGTTCGATTTTGGACGAATTTTCGAAAACTCGTAACTCCTACAAAAAGAGTCGTAAAACCAAAAACTGCACATGCAAAATACTCTACTTGATGAGTACTTTCAAGAAAAAAATACAAATTTTGAATCAAATGAACCGGAAGTCGGCTTTTAGGCACCTTAAAAGTTTTGCCGGGAAAACCCCGATTCATCAAAATTTTCAAATGGCAAACCCTATCTTTTAATATCTCATTCGAAAAGGCGTAAAAAGTTATGCATTTTGGCGCAATCCAAAGTTCAATATCGTTTATCTTATTCGATATATCGAAAATCGAAGTTCGATTAGGACCATTTTTCGACCCTGTAAAAAATGGATCCAATCGTGTGATACATCATTCGAAAGCGCCTAAAAAATCAAACATTTTAGCGCAAACCAGAAGTCAATACCTTTTTTTGCGGTCGAGATATCGCAAGTCAAAATTTAGGGTAGGCCCCAAGCGGACACTAAATTTTGACTTGCGATATCTCGACCGCAAAAAAAGGTATTGACTTCTGGTTTGCGCTAAAATGTTTGATTTTTTAGGCGCTTTCGAATGATGTATCACACGATTGGATCCATTTTTTACAGGGTCGAAAAATGGTCCTAATCGAACTTCGATTTTCGATATATCGAATAAGATAAACGATATTGAACTTTGGATTGCGCCAAAATGCATAACTTTTTACGCCTTTTCGAATGAGATATTAAAAGATAGGGTTTGCCATTTGAAAATTTTGATGAATCGGGGTTTTCCCGGCAAAACTTTTAAGGTGCCTAAAAGCCGACTTCCGGTTCATTTGATTCAAAATTTGTATTTTTTTCTTGAAAGTACTCATCAAGTAGAGTATTTTGCATGTGCAGTTTTTGGTTTTACGACTCTTTTTGTAGGAGTTACGAGTTTTCGAAAATTCGTCCAAAATCGAACTTTGACCTTCGATATCTCGAACACGAAAAAAGATATTTACTTCCGGTTTAAGCCAAAATGCTTAGAATTTTACGTCCTTTCAAGTGAAGTATCACAAGATAGGGGTTGCCATTTGAAATTTTCGAGATTAGGGGGGTGCCCCCCCCTGAAAACCCCCCAAAGACCAAATATTGGGTCGTGACAGTATTTTTAAATAAAACTTCAGGTCCGAATTACCATGAAACCGATTTTTCCCAATTTTTTTATCGTCCCGTGCTCAAGAAAACCATAGTGAGCAGGTTATGTGAAACACCCTGTATAGTTTTAGTTACACCCTGTATATTTGTCACAGCTTTAACATCACAGTTGTTTTGAAATAGCGTATTGATAAATGCAATGGGGCAGTTGCAAGGGTCTGAAATGTTGTATTTTTTATAAAGAAAATTGAAAACTTGATGAACTGAGAACAAAAATGCCTTTGGTCTCTAATCAAGTTCCATTGTTCCGGAGATGAGATTTTGGTCCAAAATACATTGTTTTAAATGGGAACTCAGCGCAGTGACGTCACTACGCTCACAATTTTTTACAACTTTGCACACGTGTATTTCCAAATTTGGGACACTTCGGTAAAAACCAAAGTTGCCATTGTTCTAAGCTCATCAAGAACCATCATTTTCGTTTAAAAAAACACACAATATCAGACCCTTGCAACCGCCCCATTCAATAAATGCAATGTGATGATACTTGCATTATCTTTGTGGAGTGGAGATCACTAAACAGCAATTATTTGTTTAGGCAAAACAATGAGTTAGCAAGAACAGTTACAAAATATGCTTTTTATGCTCTCCTTCTTTTTTGAAAATTATTTTTTGGAGTTGTCAGAACCAATTCATGCACACCAGCTTCCACAGCATTTCCTAAATTGTTTCCATTCTCTTCATCGCTATCTTTTTCTACATTAGTGTTGACTTCTATCCTTCTTGGATCTCTCGTGTTATGGAAGTAATTTATCCCAATAGGTTGTCCAAGGTTGTATTTTTTGGCAAACTCTCGCGAGGAAAAGTCGGCTCGGTAAAAGTCATCGGGTCTGCAAAAATATCAGAGAAAAAGCTCGTTACTTAGAGATCATCGTATTTTCTGCGGAAAATGATGAGTTGCAGTTATACTGACAAATAACTGACACCGAAATTTCTGCATTTCCACACATGAATATGTTTCACGATGATTCATCCATTGTTTAATAAAACACTTTATGAAAGGGCTTATAAGTCGCATTTTTAAAGACGCAGAAAAATTTAAAGTTGAAGAGAATCTGCACATTTGTTTGTTTCTTTGTTTAGTTTAGTTTGTTTGTTCTCCATTAAAGTAAACACCCCAGTATCCGGCACCCCTAAAAGCACCAGTACCCGGCACCTATTTTTCACAAAGTAAAAAATGTTTTATTAGAGGGTAATTTTGGTGTTTTGCGTATTTTTTTCGGATTTTTCCCACTTCAGATCTCAGAAAAAAACCACACAAAACACCAGTATTTCCATAAAACTAATACTTTTCACAGTGTAAAAACTGGGGTGATTACCTTAATAGTTTTTCAGAGAAAGCGTAAACACAGATACAGGGAGTGGAAGGATATATTCTCTTCTTCAAATTTAATTCATTAGTAGAATTTGACACGTTACTGTAACGGTAGTCTCACTAAATGAAGAGCAGTACGTTCACTGAATTTGCCCTGCTCAGATAAATTGGCAGGAATAACGTCTAGGCTCGATCTTTTGGAGGCTGGAAATTTGAGATGGAGAACGAAACATTTTCTATCCGGGTTCTTAGCATGTGTCCTCGCTTTCCCCCTTTCTTGAGTTCCTCATTTACTCTATCTGCGCTTTTCGGGTGCAACCAAGTTCGCAACCAATTTTTGACTATCCCAATTTCAAAACGGATCCAGCCGTAAAGCGGAAAACTTCCAGCGGTATCTTTACAGTAATAATTGTGGTGTAAAAAAAAGTTACCCTCTTTCAGCTTTTGAACGGTTGAAGATAAAAAAAAGGAAACTCTGAAGTTGTTTGTACCTTAAATTAATAAAAATTCTTTTTTGGCGTATTCATCTTTTCCGGGGCACCCTTATGGAGAGAGGGAATCGCCCCACAGATCAACATTTTTAAAAAGCAACCCCTATCTTGTTAATAGCACCTTGTCTCAGCTAATATGCATCGTTCGAGATGGCATAGGGTTTTAAGACTTTTAGCATAAATTAAATGTCAATATCATCTTTTCGATACATCGAAGTTCAGAGTCAATTTCAACCCATTTTTAAATTATCATACTTTCCCATAGAAAAGTCGAAATTTAAAAAATCTAGGAGTCAAAGGTACCTACTGTAACCAGTGATTATTTTCCAGAAATTAATACAGCTTTGATAAAAAAATTTTCAACGTTTGGTGTTAGAGCCCAAAAATCAATTTAAAAAATGTTGCCCCTCAGGGGGACTATCTATAACTTTCCGAGGCACAAACCCTATTCAGTGATCTCAAAAAAACACACAAAACTGATCATTTTGGAGCAAACCTCAGGCCATCACCAAATTTCACATTCAAGATATCGAATTCTGATATTGAGCGAAAATGGATTTTTGATATTCGATATCTCTAAACAATATAAACTGACAAACTGAAAAACGATAGTGGCCCCAGGTTTCTCCAAAATGCTCAGTTTTGCACGCTCTTTTGACAAATGTGTCATTCAACAGGGGTCGAGCCTCGGCATTTCGGAGATAGCTCACCTGATGGGCAAAATTTTAAAAAAAAATGGGGGCTTTAAAACCAAATTTTGAGAAATTTTTGTCAAAGCCGTATACTGTCTTCTGAAAAATAATTGCTTGTTGGGGTATTTTACACTCCTGATTCTATAAATTCCGACTTTTCAAATGATAGTTTTAATTTTTGAAAATTGGTCGAAATCGAACTTTGACCTTCCATTTGTTGAGAACAGAAATCTAAATCCACCTCTGATGTATGCCGAAAGTCTTAAAATTGTATGCTCTTTTAAAAAATGTATCAAGCTATTTGATACTGATCCGGGGGGAAAAATCCCCGGAAATTTTGAACGCGCCAAGAAGTAGCTCTCATTAAGTTAAAAATATCCTCCGAGTTTAGTTTTTTATCTTCAACCTATCAAAAGTTAAGAGAGGAGGACAGACTTTTGTTGCACACTGTATCTTATTTTCAATGTTGAATTGAGTTGGGACAGTATAATCAACTTTCGGAACATATGTTTCAAGGATGACTCTGACAATAGTGCTCAAACTTTCCTAAAAAATATTATGAAATTGGTAAATGCAGGTTGTAGTATTTTCAGTAGAGAAAAAACATTGTTTTTTTACACCCCTCTTTATCCCACGCCAAAATTGTCCTAAAACGTTATGATCCGTAAGGACGAGTGAGAAAAAGGGTATCCCAGACCAGGATTATTATCTCTAGAATCATTGGTTAGTGATTAATAAGTTTTGAAATTAATTTCAGATAGTGAATAGACCCCAAATCGTTAATTTTGATATTTTCAATAGCTTCGAAAGTCCCTAAGGGGAATCTGTGAGGGGGTGGGGGTGAAACGCATATTCAAGTTTTATCGAAAAACAAAAATTCCCATTCATGAACAAAAAAGTGTATATCTTTCAAGAAAAAGCAATTGCAGACATGTTCCCTCCATAACAAATTTTTCTAAAACCTTATCTTTTGAAGACTGATTTTTGTTGTTTTTTTGTTTTGTTAAAAATAATTTATTGATCATTACAACCATGGCTTTTACTTGTCAAAAAACTAAACATATTCTGAAAGTTTATATTAAATTCTTTTAATAGATGTGTCAGTGTGTCACATTTTTATTTTATCTCAAAAATAGTGCAGGGACCCCTTATGCACTCCAAAATGTTAGGGTCTGGAAGCCTCTTGAGTAAATATTTTCTGGCGTCAAAGTATGACTCGTAATGAATCGATCGAGAGGTACTTAAGCAAGAAAAACAAAACCTACCTTCAAAATAAGTGGCTACCAAAGAGTAAACAAGAGTCGCAATTGAATGGAAGGCCTGCGTGATCAACGCAGATAAGGGATCAGAACGCGGGCTGGCCGCTGATTTGCCTTGCAGCGTGGTGCAAAAATGTCTTAGGGTAAAGGGAAATTAACACGGGGTTTTCGTTCCGGGACGTTTATCTCGAAACCTGTGCAAAACAGTCTCTAAACAATTTATGCGAGTCGATTTAGCAGAATTTTTCGATCAAATTGATAGGTCATAAGTGCCACTTTATTGCAAATTCGAAAAGACTGTTTTGGTTGAAAAGTACGCACAATAGTGAGTTACTCAAACACTGCTCAAACACACTCCAAGCATGTAAACACACTATTTTGCGTACTTTTTAACTGAAACAGTCTTTTCGAATTTGCAATAAAGTGGCATTTATGACCTATCAATTTGTTCGAAAAATTCTGCTGAATCGACTCGCATAAATTGTTTAGAGCGATTTTGCACAGGTTTCGAGATAAACATCCCGGAACGAAGATCCCGTGTTACTATCCCTATACCCTAAGACATTTTTGCACCACGCTTGCAGCCATTCAGAAGCCAGCCCGCGTTCCGATCCCTTATCTGCGTTGACCACGCTGGCCTTCCATTCCATTCAATTGCGACTCTTGTTTACTCTTTGGTGGCTATACTCTCACCCATTTTGATATGGCGGCATTTTAAAGATTTTGAAGTTTTGTAAGTTGAAAAGACTGCCATTTTGAAATGAGTGAGGGTTGCCACTTCTAAGTGGTGGCATTATTTCCTTTCCTGAAAGACCTTTCGATCGATGCAAAGCAATTCATATTTTGACACCAACCAATGTTTAATCAAGGGGCCTTGAAACCTCAAAACTTTTGAGTGCAGCGTACCCGTAGGTTTTTTACATAATTTAAACATAAGACACATCAATCGAAAGCAATTGACCTATACTTTAAAAATGTTTTTTAGTTTATTTCAAAATAATAAGTTGTCTGGTTACAGTCACCAACGAAAAGAAACTTTTCTGAATAACCAGCTTTTCTCGAAAAAAACAAGGGCTTCTTGTTTTTTTTAATATTCTTCAATTACTTCTCGTTACTGATGATTGCAGAAAATTCTGCAAACTTCTCTAAGTGCTTACAGAAACTCAGAGTAAAACTTACACTTTGTTACAAAAAGCTTCTTTGAATTTTACTTTTTGATCATGCTCATAAAGGAGGAAGACATAACGATGCGGAGCTGCAACAAATTATAATTTATTCATCCATCAGAGACCGATTGTATTTGTTGATTATAAATGAACTTAATTATTATATCGACAGCTTTGAGACGATATGAATTACCGTTCGTGTGAAGTTTCATTTAAGAAGGTTGTAGCATGTTGCATGTATCAGTGATGTCAGCCAGAGTTGGGCAAATGTTATTCGACGGATTATCTGTCTAGTTTGGCAACGTAAAAAGAATCAGATTATTTGACACACTATTTGCAGGTCAACCGACCATACCTCCTCACAGGCAATGGTGTCACATCCCACGCACCAACTCTGTTCCAAACTGATTTCATTATTTCTAATTATTCGGTTGCCCAACTCTGATGTCGGCCAATATAAAAGTGAGTGTAATGAAACCGAGCTTGTGTGGAGCACACAAATATTTTGTATGATACAGGCGGAGAGCAAAGAACAAGGTTTCAGGTGATGAACTTACGATACATCGCATGTACAACGAAAGTACTCAACAGACATCAGATCGCTTAACAATTGCTGCAGAGTGGAAACTTTTAATCTTTTTAGGCGTGATAAATTGTTAGTAAGGCAAGTTTCTGGATATTCAGAGTATTTTTAGTTTTCGAATAAATATTAGCTGCAGCCCAAATTATTGACCTCCTAAATTTGAAGCGTTTCCTTGGTTCCCATCTACACAAAAAAGAGCTATCAAAAATCCATTACAACGAAATTGCTGATTTTACTAACTCATTTTGAATGATGAAATAAAAAGTATCACTTGTCATTTGAGAGATGCGAAAAACTGGTACCGGGGATATTTATGGGTCTACGCCCCTCTTTTAAAGGAGGTTCATCGTTTTAACATTTGTTTGGATATAGCCTAGGAACCTTCAATTTGACCCAAGTTTTACAGATTTTTTTATTGTATCGTAAGCTCATAGCAAAAGTGTGAGCTCATTGCTCAGACACTGTAACTAAATATACACACAAAGTACTTCCTTTTGCTTTGTTGGCGCATAACCCACTCAAATGGTAAATCATTTGAAGGAGCAATCCGCAACTTGAACCATTGGCGAGAGATTTTGAGTAAAACTTCCTTATAATAACAAAATATAAAAGAACAAAACAGGGTCAAAGCTAAAATATCATTAAAATAAAATAAAATAATCGTGGGACGTGTCGAGGCTCCAACGGCACTCTTCCTCAGCCACTGGCACGAGCCTCAAAACATCCCACGATTATATTTTATTTTATTTTAATGATATTTTAGCTTTGACCCTGTTTTGTTCTTTTTTATTTTGTGTATTTATTTTCAGGCCTCTTGTGTAATTCTGTTGCCTTTAACAACAAAGTACTGCATTGAATACAAAGTTAATTTTTTAAAGGTTATTTTTTTATTTTAATGATATTTCAGCTTTGAACCTGTTTTATTCTTTTTTATTTTGTGAATTTTTTGGCTACTTGTGTAATTTTGTTGCTTATAACAACATAGTACTGCATTGAATACAGAGTTTATCCGTTAACTTACATATAAAAACCTTACCTTCGTAGATTTGAAAAGTCACTTAGTCACAATAATGTGAGAGCAATTTATCTAAACTCGGAAATGCATTTTACAGGTGAACGAAAAAAAAACCTACTTCCAAACCTTTGATGAGAAACAATTCCAATATAATCTGTCAGAACTTGACCCTCCGAAATATTTCCTCCAATAAAACTCCCTTCATGCCATCCTGAATCATTTACAACTTTTGCTGCTGGTATATTTCCAACTATCCAGTGCTGCCATTCATGTGGCTGAGGTTTCTCGGGCGTGGGAAAATCTGGATCTATAATCGTCACACCAAAAATTATCTCAATGCACGATGAGTACTATATAAAATTATTTCTCTTTATTAGAATAGATTTGAAAGTTCGTTCGAACTTACAAACGTATGTTTCTTTTGTTCTTACGAATATCAAATGTATTTATTTACAGCAAATTGAAAAAATATGAAGTAAGTATACACATACAGGGTGTGGCAAAAGTCTCCCCCCCCCGGCTAACTTTTGAATGGTTGCAGATAAAAAAAAAAAAAAAACCAAACTTGGGAGATGTTTCTAAATTTATATGAACTTCATATCGGCGTATTCAAAAGTTCCAGGAGGCGCCTCAAAGGGGGGGGGGGGGGGTTTGGCCCCCTAACTCAAAATTTTCAAATGGCAACCCCCATCCTGTGATATTTTGTTTGAAAGGGCATAGAATTTTAAGACTTTTGGCGCAAACTGAAGATCGATATCATTTTTATTTTTCGATATATCGAAGGTCAAAGTTCGAGTTTGACCCATTTCCAAACTATTGATATTTAGGAAATAAGAGCTTTGTAATTAAACATGACAAAAAGTGTTTTACACTACGGAGAACCTCGTAGGTGAGACAGAGTAATTTATTTGTAAAACATACACATCATACGTCAATAAAATTAGGTAATTCGCTTGACGCGATCGACGAAAGAATAAAGTGCAACTTGCAACAGTTTGGCTGCATTGAAATCATATACGTGCGAAAGAAAGAGAGAGACATATCATTAGAAAAGGATTAACAGTCGCTGACAGGAATTTGCTGATGCAGCATAATACAATGAGGACAGATATAAAAATTGTTTCTCAATACCCTCTCTTAATTTTTCAAATCTGACACCCATGAGTTACATTAAACTAAAGATTACAAAATAATTTGGCAACTATGCCATAATACTATTTACACAGAATTCGAATTTCTGACTCGGCAATGCTTTTGTCAAAAAATCCGCAATTTGAAGTTCGGTTGGACAGTAAGTTACCTGGAGCCAACCTTCTTTTAACTTCTCATGAATAAAATGATATCGTATATCGATATGCTTGCTTTTTCTGTTCACTACGCCTGATTGAATTAATCTTATTGCGCTTTGATT
This sequence comes from Trialeurodes vaporariorum, assembly GCA_011764245.1. NCBI lineage: Eukaryota > Metazoa > Arthropoda > Insecta > Hemiptera > Aleyrodidae > Trialeurodes > Trialeurodes vaporariorum. The sequence goes on from VMOF01000111.1 coordinate 45,935,306, forward strand.
ATCAACTCGCAGTTCGCAGTGAACCTTTTTATCTGTCATTGAATGTATCAAAGATCTCAAGTACATGACTTCTTTGATACATTCAGCCGCTGCGATAAATTCGGCCTCTGTAGTGGAAGTGGCAACTATAGCCTGTTTCCTAGACCCCCATTGAATAGGTCTATCGTTTAATAAAATGATATAGCCAGACGTACTTTTTCTCGTTTCGATATCGTTACCGTAATCAGCATCGCAATAAGCTAATAATTTCAATTCTTGCGTTTTATCGAAAGATTGTGACGGCTTATAGACTAAGCCTTTATCTATAGTACCTACTATATACCTCGTTATACGTTTTATCAAAATGACATCACGTTTTCATGGGTTTTCAAGGTGTCGGCTGGCAAAACCAACGGCGTAACTTAAATCTGGTCTTGTTTTATTTGTCATATACAAAAGAGTCCCTACTGCCTGTCTATACGGATATACCGTGTCAATCTCTTTGTCTTCTTCTCTCAAATGACCAGGTGTCATAGGAATAGATACTGCCTTTGCATTATTCATGTCAAAATTCTTTAGTAATTCTAATGCATAGTCCTTTTGAATTAATTTGATGTTACCTTGATCCCTAATTATTTCCAAGTTTAAATACGTTTTTGGATTATCAGTTACTGTCATTTGATATTCTTTTTTCATATCATTTATGAATTCTTCTTTCTCTTTCTCATTTTCATAGATTAAGATTCCATCGTCTACATAAATTGCAAGGATTAATGAATGAGTAGAGTTTCTGAATACACATTTATCAGCTTTCAGCTGAATCATACCCTTTTTCAAGAAAAAATTAGTCAATGTTTGGTTCCATTTTAAAGATGCCTGAGGCAAACCATATAAAGCCTTATTTAATTTACAAATCATATCTCCGTCGACATTTAGTCCTTTTGGGGGTTGCATATATATATCTTCAGTAATATCACCGTATAAAAAAGCAGTTTTTATATCGAACTTCGATAACTTTAAATTTCGTTGTGCTGCAATATTAAATATTACTCTCAATGAACTCCCATTGGCAACAGGGCTAAATATCTCGCTATGATCTAATTTATCCTTTTTCTCGCATCCCCTTATTACAAGCCTGGCTTTATAACGACCGTCTTCTTTGATTGTGAAAACCGATCTATTAGATATGATTTGTTTACCTTTTGCTGCACCCCTGCTCGCCATTTCCCACGTTTTATTATCTTTGTGAGAATTCATTTCATCTTTGATGGCTGCTTTCCATGAATCAGCTTCCGGTCCATTGGTAGCCTCTTCATAGGACAGTAATGCAAATTCGTTTGAAGTCTGTGAATCAAATTTTGTGAGATATGATTCATGATCAGGATAGCGTTTTGGAGTCATCTTTTCTCGTTCTGGATATCTTCTTCTGTTGGGTGTTCCCTCATCACTGTATGAGTCTTCGTCACTTGGTAGCCATTCACTTCCGGTTTCAAGATCCAAAGTATCACTTTGATCGGTACTTGTGTTTGTTGCCGATGGTGATTCGACTGCTCCTTCTGCCTCGTTAACTTCATCGTTTCCACTCTGGATTTCTTCTTCTTCATTCTGAGCACACGGAATTATTAATGTCTCTTTGTTTTTATCCGTTTTTTGTTTTTCGTTTCTGAAAACGACGTCTCTGGAAATCACTATTCTTCTTCTTTGTTCATCCCAAAGTCGGTAACCCATTGGTGCGTAGCCAACAAAAACGTATTGTCTACACCGATCATCTAATTTCTTCAGATGAGTCAAGACTTTGGCATAGGCTTCGCATCCGAATATTTGGAGGTTCTTCAGATTTGGCCTTTTACCGTTCCATATTTCGTATGGAGTTTTATCGCTGTCATAACGTGGACTTCTGTTTGTGAGGTAAACAGCTGCGTAAACCGCTTCTCCCCACATTTCGCGGTCGAGGTTGGCATTCGCCATCATCGCTCGCACTTTCTCTACCACTGTGCGATTCTGTCGTTCAATCCGTGAGTTCAGTTGGGGGGTGTAGGGAGGAGAATAATTCAAGAGTATTCCCTTCTCCTTGCAGTACTTCTTCATTTCGTCCGAGCTATTCTCTCCAGCGTTGTCACACCGCAGTTTTCCAATTCGTAAATTCCATTTAGCTTCGACACTTTGCACGTATTCTTTGAATGCTTCAAAGAAATCACTTTTTCTTTCAAGAAGGTACACTTGGGTAAAACCTGAGAAATCGTCCTCAAAAATTGTGAAATAATTCATTCCGTCCCAAGTCGTGGGTTCGATATTTCCGCAAATCTCAGTGTGAACGATTTCGAGTACCCTATTGGCTCGAGTTCTTTTACTTGGAAAAGGCAATCGCGTTTGTTTCGCCTTTATGCACGTAACACAATCCAATTTTTGACAAGACATTTCTTCGTTGGACAGCGTCATTCCGTCGCAAAATTTTGAAAGTTTTTTCATATTGTTTATGCCGAGATGCCCGAGTTTTTCATGCCAGTCACTAGTTTTATTTGCGAACATAGCTTCTTGATTTTCCGAAAAATCATTCATTTTTATCGCGAAAAGACCGTTTTCTCGTCTCCGACCCTTCATGATTTCAACCCCGTCTTGTGAAATCGTCACTTTTTCTTTAGTGAAAAGGACTTCTCCGCCTTTGTCACATACCGCACTAACTGACAAAAGATTTTTGTTTATCTCTGGCACGTATAACACCTTTTTCAATATACACTTTTTCATCTCGATTTCACCTGATTTTGATGCTTTTATGGTGCTTCCCTCCTTGGCCACTTGTATTTCGGTATCATCTTCCTCAGTTTCACATAGAACATTTTCGTTTCTTATCATGTGACTCGTAGTTCCGGAGTCCACAATCCATTCGTTTTCGTCCGTTGCAGTATTCATGGCACTCAAAGCAAAGTAACTAACTTTCTTCTTGTCGTTATTTTTATTCGCGTTGTGGTTTCTATCTCCATCTAGTTCGGGTTTATCTTTCAAAAAACACATACTGTCTGTGTGATTTGACTTCTTGCACCTTGAACACCACATGTTCGAATTTTTGTTGCCCCGTCTTGGCTCAGTTCAATTTTTGGAAATGTGGTTTCCCATCTTGTTACAATTGTAGCATTTTATCTGATTTGAATTATTCTTCTTTGAAGAATTTTCGTTTGATCGTTGAACGCTTGCCTCAAATGCAACAGCTTCTTCTTTTGGTTTGAAATCACGATTGTCTTCCGTTTGAAGTCTTGCTTTCAAATTTGACAATGTTCTTTCACCCTTCGTTGTCATTTCCCACGCCGTTTTAAAGAAATTTATTTTGTCCGGGAGCGTCGTTAATATTTTGCTCACCAGCAAGCTTTCGTCTGCATTGGGATCCACGATTTTCAGGCGCGCGTAGATGCTTTCAAGTTTTGCAACATGGCTCGTCAACTGCGTGTTCTTTTGGTAGGTTGCACTGAAAAATTCTTGTAAAATTTCACATTTACTTTCTTCAGTTTTCTTCTCAAATAATGCGATCAGTTTATCCCACATTTCTGCCGATGATTCGCAACTTATTATATGGATCAACAAATTTTGATCTATCGTCGTGGAAATGATTCTCTGGGCAATCCCATCCCTTTTATTCCATTCATTTAAGCTTTTCACAATTTCCGTAACTGTCTGTGAAGTCGTGCTTGTATTATCAGGCTTCTTTTCTTTGCCCATCGTCACACCGAGAACTCCGTAAGATCTTAAATGGATGGTAACCTGAAATTTCCACATAAGGAAATTTTCTTTTCCTGTTAATTTCACTATGTCGGATTCTATTTTCTCCATCGTTTCCATACTTTATTAATTTTTATTTAAAAAAATTAAAACAAACAAAATAAACTGTCCGCAATTTCGTTAAAACACCGATTTTATTCTTGATCCGGCAAGAAACATTCTTTATTTAATTTTTCACACAAACAATTTTTTTTTTTTTTTTTTTTTTATTATTTGTGTGTGCATTGCACTCACTCAACCCTGCGCCTATTCGCAATAGAAGCGAATATTTAACAGTATTCTATCTCTTAATTTAAATAATTTAACACAGTTGGCAACGCAGTTGCCAATTGCTTACTTCAATTTATGTTGAAAATTAACACGAAATAAATATACATTTTTACATTTTATCCCCTCAGAAAGCGACCTGAAGACAATTCAAACGTTTTCCGACGTTTTAATCTCCGGATCAGATTCTCATTATCAAGCAGTACGTCAATGGTGGGGTTAGGATGCTCGATTAGTTTTTCTTCATGTCTTTTAGCTGTTTTCATGACCACCTGTTTTACTGTCTCGATTTGCAGGTCCCTATGGATATCCTCGTTCCTGGAGTACATAGGGGCGTCGGTTATAATTCTTAAAACTTTATTTTGGAATGTTTGGATTATCTTCAGGTTGCTCTCTACAGTGCATCCCCAAATCTGGCAACCGTAGCTCCATACAGGCCTTAAAACTTGCTTGTATAAGAGCAGTTTGTTAGATAATGAAAGTTTAGACCTCCTTCCAAGAAGCCAGTACATTTTGCTCAGTTTTAAATTCAACTCTTTTCTTTTTATTTTGACATGTTCACGCCATTTAAGTTTGGCATCTAGGGTAAGCCCTAAGCTTTTGGCTGTGCTGGCAAATGGAACGATTTTGCCATCTAAAAACACAGGTTCATATCCTACTTTTTTATAGGTAAATATAGTATGGATTGACTTTTGACCGTTCAGTTTACTTTTCCAGTCTTTGGTCCATGGTGTAATCACATTGAGAGCTTTTTGAGCTTTTTCATTTGCCTCTCTCAGGCTTTTTCCAACAGCAAAACTTGTCGTGTCATCTGCAAAAGTTGCCAGCGTGGTCCCTTCAAAAACTGGAATGTCCCTCGTGAAGAGAAGATAAAGAATGGGTCCCAAGACACTACCCTGGGGAACACCAGCGAGAAGTGGCCTAAATTCCGAGAAAGAGTCCTCATACCTAACTCTAAATTCCCTATTAGAAAGATAAGACTTCAGAATCTCAAAGTGGTTTTTGGGTAAAATTTGTTTAATTTTGAATAAAAGGCCTTCATGCCAAACTTTGTCGAAAGCCTGTGCAACGTCAAGAAAAACAGCTGATACAACTTTTTTCTCCTCAACGGCTTTCTCAATAATGTTTACAAGCCTATGTATTTGCTCTATTGTTGAATGTTTTGCTCTAAAACCAAACTGATGATTAGGTATGAGGGCTCTCTCCCAAATTAGAGGCATTAGTCTTTTCAAATATAGTCTCTCAAACAGTTTACTGATAACTGGCAAGAGAGAGATTTGCCTGTATGAGGTTACCTCCTCAGGTGGTTTTCCAGCTTTGGGGATCACAATAACCTCAGCCTTTTTCCAAGAAGAGGGTATATGTTTTAATTTAAGTGCTGCATTAAATATTTGGGTTAGCTTTGAAATTGCTTTATTTGACAATTCCTTTAAAATTTGGCCCGTGATTCGGTCAATGCCCGGAGCTTTTTTTGTTTTGATTTTATACTTTATTTCCTCGAAAGTTTCTTTGTTTTTGATCACAGAAAAGGGGACCTCTTCGAAGCTTTCTATTTCATCAATTTTTATTACGTCAGAATCGTCCCTATCAGAGATATTTGGTTTGAAAACTTCGCCTAAGTGTGTTGAAAATGCTTCAGCTTTTTCTTTGCTAGATTTGGCCCAGGATGGATTTGAATCTTTAGTGATTTTTATAGGATGAGATCGTTGCACAGGTTTTTTCAGGTATTTAACTGCTCTCCAAAGAGAGTAGTCTGTGCTTTTATCGGCTGACAAGTTTTCTAAAAATCTCCTAGTTCTTTTTTCTCTAATAATCTCTAGTTTCCTAGTTAGTATACGTGTGAGTCTGTTATAATTAGTTTTATCCTCCGGGAACCTAGAATTTACCCATTTTTTCCTCGCTTTTCGTTTTTCTCGCACCAAAGAAAGAATCTCAGGTGGAAATTTCGGATTGAAGGAAATATTTTTTTGAATTTGAGTACAATTTCCTGCTACTCTTGCAATTAAGGATACTATTTCATCACACTCCACCTCCAGTTCTGTGATTGAATTTATGCATTTTCCTAGGTCTATACAAGCATCCAATTCTCTCCTGAATTTTTTCCAATCAGTTTTGTGATTAACTAGGCCCAGTTTTCTCTCATTTTTGACTGCTTTCGTGTAAACATTCAAAATTGCTGGAGTATGATCAGAGGATAGTTCCATTTGCATGCTCGGTATCATGTTGTTTCTAGAGATGCCTTTCGATAGAAAGAAATCAATTACATCAGGGATTTCGTTCAAATTAGTGGGCCAATGAGTTGGTTCTCCGGAGGAAAGAAAAGAACAATTTAATGAGCTTCCTGCAAACTCAAGCTCACGCCCTCTCGTTGTAATTAACCTGGAGCCCCAGCGAGTATGTTTTGAGTTCCAGTCTCCACCTATTATAAATTTTCCTCCGAGTTTATTCAGAAGGAGGGAAAAATCCTCTCTCTTAATTTTTTCATTTGGCGGGCAATAAACAGCTGCAATGCATAAGTGTCCTAGCCCTGTTTTTAACGTCACTGCAACTGATTGGATCTTTTCAGTGCAAAGCTTAAAATCTAAATGGTGGCTGAGTTCACATTTGATCAATAACATTGCACCACCTCTGGGCGTATTAAGAGGGTGATTTGCTTGAAAAGAATTGTAGCCTGGAATGCTCACATATGCTTCATTGTTAAGATGCGTCTCTGACAGCAAGCATACATCAACCTTGTGGTTTATAAAAAATGTTTTTAGCTCATTTAGTTTCTTACGATTCGCAATCCCGTTAGCATTCCAGGCTGCAATGCACAACCCCCCCCTTGGAAAAAGGCTTTACACTATCACCGGTTCCAGGATAGGGCTCCTCAAGTTCCTAACCAGGACTGCTAGGGCTTTGATTCGAGGCACAATCAACTTGTGCCTCGGTTTCTCTATTTATTGCTTTAAAGTAATTTGTGATTAAACTATCCATTTTTACCCAAGGCTCGTTTGCTTTTGCTCTCTTCCAAACGTCCAAGTCTGGAACTTAAGGATTCAAATTTTTCTAATAACATACTAAACATTTTTTCGACACTATTTTCCCTCGTTAATAATTGAGGTTGGGTGGATCTTACCCCTTTGGGTGTATTAAGTCCGTGTTGTCGTTCACCCAGACTTTCAGCATAAGTTCTTGGTCCTGCAGCTTTATTTTTCGTGGTGGAGCTGGACTCCACATTAACTTGCCTCCCGACATCAGATTTGGGTGGTCTTCTATTGATTGATTTTTGTTCCGCACCTTTCTTGGTTGAAAATTTGCCTTCGTGAATTTTTTGGAGTTGAACAGCAACTTCACATCCTCTGTAACTTGCCACATGTTTTCCTTTGCAATTGACACACTTAGCTTCTGTGAATTCCCCTTTTGGACACTCTGCCGACCGGTGTTGCCCCGCACATTTTACGCACCGAACATCCTTATGGCAGAACCTATGGGTATGATTGAACCCCTGGCATCTGGTACATTGAGGGACCAGATATGACCTTCTAACTAGAGGCTCAATTCTGATAATTGTATTCAAAACAGACTTTATTTTATAGATTTTCTCTATATCTTCATCTTTTTCGAATGTTAGCATATGAATCGGAAGTCCGACGCGTTTATACCTAGGAATTTGAAATTGTTCTGGCTCCTTGCCTTTGGAATTTCCCTTCTTGATTTTTATCGCTCTTGGAGGTTTCTTTTTCCTCAATTCTTTGCTTTCTCATTATATTGTCAACACTGATTATTTTAAATTCTTTTTTTTTGAGCTCCTCGACCACCTCGTCGACGTCTGCCGAGGGGTGAAGGCCTTTGGCTATTACCCTTATGGGACGGTTTGCTTTGTCCTCATAGGAATACCATTTTATTTCATCATCATCGTTGAATTTGGCTGTCAATTCCCTGTAAGAGGCTTCATCTGGGACATTGACTTTGAAAACATCATTATTTAGAGTTTTGACTTGCCATTGGTCATTTGGTAGACTGGTGGCTTTTATTTTATCCTGAAGAGTTTTTAGGTCCTTCAGATTAGTTACCTTGATTGGTGGAGGTTTTACTTTCTTTGGTTCTTTCTTTTTAATTTCGGCACCATCAGAAGTAGAAGGGTTAATTTCTTCAGAGGCTGCGGATTTATTATTCCCTTTTTTTCGGGGATTTTTCGCTATTTCCGGCGAGGGATGAGAAGAGTTCGATGACGAACGTTTCCTTTTCGCTTTCGTCTTCTTCTTCTTACTCACGATCCAAGCGGTCTCACTGTCTCCGGGATCCGAAGAGTCTGCTGATTGGACTTCAATAGTTACAGCTGTTTTTTCAGTATTTTTATTTAGACCTTGATCGCCTGAAAATGAGGCTACGGTCTTTTTGAGTTTTTCAATTTCTTCTCTCTGCATGTCCGACTCATTTTTCAGATCGACACAGAGAGAATGGTATTTCTCTTGTTGGGCGTGGAATTCTTGGAGAAGATCCCTCAGGGTGTTTTTAACGCTGACATATGCATCAAAAATCACCCTTGGTCCATCGAGTTGAGAGTGCGTTTTGCTCAGCACCTTGTTAGCTACGTTCATAACCTCAGGCACCTCAGCATCATCCTCCATACTCCCCTTCATATTTTGATCACCTTTATTTTGATCACTTTTGGAGCATTGCTCCGTTCTATCATTCGTTTTCGAATCTTGCTGCGAAAAAGCGGCCGAATCTAATTTCAAGTCTGAGAGTTTTCCTGCTTTGAAACACTCGGAACATCCGACAAACTCATTGTTTTGCCAATAAGACAGAATGTTGTGCTCAGCACAAATTTGCGATGCACTCGGCATTCAATTGTTTATTTTTCACTCACTGCACTACGCGAACTCGCGGCGCGGCTGCGCGTGATGTTGAACATCAGCCGCGAATAAGTTACGCTACTTTCACTCGATCAAAGTTCATCCTCGCACTTATTACACAATCATGTTGTTATTTTCGCGAAATGTTTAAAACGAATTTTCACAGAGCACCAACACACGTCTGCACTGCACGGAAGATCAACTCGCACTCCACACAAGCAATTAAAAACAATAACACATAACACTTTATTATTCAAAATAAACAAATAATTTTATTCTTTCAATAAAGAAAAACGCACCGTTTTATTCTCATTTATTCTCGTGAGAAAACACTTTATTTTATTCTACATTAGAAAAACACACAATTTTATTCTCATTTATCCTCGTGAGAAAACACTTTATTTTATTCTGTATCAGAAAAACACTCACAAAACCAAACCGAACGTTTTTATTCCATTAGTTAGACGTTTGCACGATGCGCGAGAGAGATCCGTTTGTTAATTCTTTTGCATCTTTGTATCACGTAAAATACGATGAGCAATAAACAGAACCCGAAAAATAATACGTATAAGGTGATATCGTGGATATCTAAATCATTAGTTATCGTGACAACGTTGTCTTTTTCGCTTGAATCGAAAAAACCCATTTTTAAATTCACCTCTTTATTTTTCACTTCGCCAAAAAAAAAACACTAAAGGAAAGACTGAACAAAATTTATGATCGCGTAGAACTTTTATATCACGTTTTCCGCAGGTAAGAGCTCTGGGCCCATAACCTATTGATACTTAGGAAATAAGAGCTTTGAAATTAAACATGACAAAAAGTGTTTTACACTACGGAGAACCTCGTAGGTGAGGCAGAGTAATTTATTTGTAAAACATACACATCATACGTCAATAAAATTAGGTAATTCGCTTGACGCGATCGACGAAAGACTAAAGTGCAACTTGCAACACTTTGGCTGCATTGAAATCATATACGTGCGAAAGAAAGAGAGAGACATATCATTAGAAAAGGATTAACAGTCGCTGACAGGAATTTGCTGATGCAGCATAATACAATGAGGACAGATATAAAAATTATTTCTCAATACAAACCACACTCTATTCCTACTTCAGAAATCGGAATTTAAAAAACTAGTAGTCTTAAATACTCTAAAAAGCAAGTACTTTTCAGAAAAAAATACGGCTGTGACACAAAAAGAACGCGTGTGTTCGTTGATCGTAAGGGCGTAAAAAACTGAATGTTTTGGCGCAAACCAGAGGTCCTTACTATTTTTCAAATTCGAGATATCGAACTTTGTAAATCAAACTTTAACAATCGATAACTCAATTTGAAAAATGGTATGGACCTCTGGTTTGTTCCAAACGTTCAGTTTTTTACGCCTCTTTGATGAACGTATCACTCAATAGGGTTTGTCTTTAGGAACTTTTGAGATATCCCCCCTGGGGGCGTAAAAACGTTTGAAATTTTTGGGGGCTCTAAAACCAAATTTCGACTTAATTTGTGTCACATCCGTATTTTTTTATATAAAAGTACTTGCTTTTTGTAGTATTTTAAATAACTAGTTTTTAAATTCCGACTTTTGAAGTAGGAATAATGATTTTTTGAAAATGGGTCGGACTCGAAATTTGACCTTTGATGCATCGAAGACTAAAAACGATATCAATCTCCAGTTTGCGCCAAAAGTCTTAAAATTGTATGTCCTTTCAAACAAGATATCACAAGATGGGGTTATCATTTCAAAATTTTGAGTTATGGGGCGAACCCCCCCCCCTTAGGGATACCCCTCAGAAATTTTGAATACGCCGAAATGAAGTTCATATAAAGTTAGAAACATCCCTCAAGTTTGGTTTTTTTATCTGCAACCGTTCAAAAGTTAGCCGGGGGGGGGGAGACTTTTGCCACACCCTCTATACAACGATGCCCGTATGAAAAATGTGTACTTTTAACGGTTCAAGATTTCCTGAAAAGTACAGCCGGACTTCATTTATGAATATCTGGAAGTTATCAAAGGATTCTACGCGTTAAAATACATTCGAACATCAATTTTCATGAAGTTTGGTTCATAATTGTGGTCGCTTTTCCAAAAAACCATACATTTAAACTGTTCACGACACACACAGAACTCTCAAAAATCGTACGGCTTGAATTGTTCATTACTATGAATATTTTTATCAACAAGTTTGATTTTGTTCATATCGACAGACGATTGCCTGCTGCGTGCTTCATCATTAATTTCATCAGTTCAGCCGGCCGGCCCTCGTTGAGTTCTCGACACCATTTGGCAACATTTTACCGGTTCGGCGCTTAGTAACCATATTTTTGGGCTATTCCCTGATGAATTACTGCCGAATCATCACTTCTGGTAACCATGAAACGGATTACAGATCGCAATCCGCACTTTGAAAACTTGAGAATGCGTGGAGCACAGCACACGGAACTTTATATTTTCTGGCGGGAGAAAATTCAAGTACTATGCACTAAAAATATTGATTTGTCTGAGAGTAATGATCCAATAAACCTCCAACTGTGCACAGTTCAGCTGTTGGGTATATAAAATAAGATTTCATCGTTGGCTGGTTGATAGCCATCCTATAGACCTGTTTAGTTTGACGGCACACAAAAAATTGGTTCCAAACAAATGCTCCATTTCACTCGCTCTCGCGGGGTTTTCCTTAAGAAACAGGATCACAATTTTCAAATACAAATTCGTGCTAGTTAACAACAAGTTATCTCAGATTTTATTACATACTTAGATTTCACGTACCTTAAATAAAATATTATCTTGTAACAACAACATTTTCGAAACATCACGTATATTAACTTACAATCACAGTTATTTCGAAGGAAGTCCAATGTTTTGTCTTTGTCCCACTCACAGTTTCTTATGGGCACCGAATTCTAGGATATAGGCTCATCAGCCCACCACACCACGTGTTTTACCTCGAACAAGCCTCGATACGAAGAGAGGTTAGGATGATTGAGTGTCATGGTGTTGATAAGCCCATAAGAGACTGTGAGTAAGACAAGGAAAAAACATACAACAACTCTCGGTATAACTGTGATTGTAAATTAACTTGTGATCTTTCTTGAATTATGTAGGAGTGAAAAGATACTTTAAGGTGCGTGGAATCTAAGGGTGCAATAAAATTTGAGGAGACTGGTTGTTTATTAGCATGAAAATTTTGGCGTGGATTTGACCGTGACGTCATTACTATTGTTATTACTAGGTCTATTGATAAGGTTTCAATGATACATGTCGCCATATTTTATACAGAAACCGTGTATCATTACTTTTCAAACTTTCTCGTATCAAGGGACAACAGGCATCAGGATTTAAACACCAGAGTCTTAGAGTTCCTATATACTAGGAAAATTCCGCCAAGACTCTCAAAAAAAAAGAAGAAGAGGACCAATGGAGCCCGCAAGAAGCAAAATGCAAATCCCGATTAGCCATTTGCCTCTGCGCTGTTGCCGCTATTTTGCTCCTTTTGATAGGTTTGGTTCCAATTCTTGCCAATAACAGTCGTTATTGAAAGAGATAATGTTCTCCATAGTAAAATCGAAGCATTCGAAAAAGCAACAATAAATACCGCGGTCACTGGTACAGTAAATGTGTGATATAAGCGAGTGCGTGAAAAGTAAACAAACCGTTCGCCATTTGCATTTGCCTCATGGGGCTTCGGTGAGAGCCTAAATCTAAGAGCCAATCGGAAATGTATTCAGCAATGGTGCAACTCTCATAGTATAAGATGAGAAGAAATATGGTAGGAATCTCAATGTTAGCAACCTAAATGGGTAAAACTGCATACAAATCAATTTTATTGAAACGCTCAAGAATTTAGGATCAGCCAAAAGGAATAGTATGGATTTGACAAATATCTGACAATCAGAAAAAAAATTCTCATTTTATCCTTAAAAACCCCAAGATGAAACAGTTTAGAAAAGAGCTGTATTCAAAATGAGGCTTTTTGGCCCAAGAAAGAAAACCTTTTAAATTTTCAGGGTTGATAGAGCTACTCAAGAGCTTTCTAAACATGGCCAGTTTTTTGTTCTAGCCCTCTTGGAAGACGGGGGGCGTGGGGTCAAAGTTGGAACCTTTAACCTCCCGTAACTTTTTAACAAGTTGGCCAATTTGAATGCGGTTGTTTTTTTAAAATGTAGCGTTTTTAATGCTCTTTCGATTGATGTGCCACACTTTACCTTTTGAGGAATTTTAAGACAATTTTTTTCGATTTTTAAAATTCCCAAATTGAATTGAATTCCCCAAAGGAATTGTCAATTTGAAGCTTGCATTTCAAACATTATTAGACGTTTTTCTTAAATAAAATATAGGTAATTAAAAAATAAAATAAAAACCTTTTCTTTCTTAAGTTTTTCTCTAGAGAAAAAGACTGCGTAATCAATGCTCATCAAAACCCATGTTGCACAGCTGCCAGATGTACAGGGAAAGCTCATGGTGCAGCGAAGTAAAGTCAAGTCCCTCTAATAATGTTCGAAACGCAAGCTTCAAATTGACAATTCCTCCTAACAAACAGAACGGAATAACTAACAACCAGTGGCATCGCGTGCAGCATGACAACGTCGCAATGTCCTCATTTAATCTCTTGCAAAATATCGAATCAAGGGAGTGCACTGTGCACCTCTAATAGTTCGACCTTTTTCATGGGTTTAAATGGACAAAATGCTACGTTGACAGATTGCACGCAACGCTACTGCCAACGACTATAAAGCAGGTTTTTTTGGGCCTCCTTTTTGGGCTTTAAAAGTTGGAAACATGATGAAAGACCGCTGAAAACACTTGTTTATTAGTTTAAAATTGGTTGAGTATTGGTATCAATCGCGTTAAGCCAGAGTATTTATTATTCCTTTCCAGTCGGAGAGGAGCGGCCGACCTTTAAGTCAAAAACGCGGGCCCGGGCCCCGGAGCACGCCGTAATCGGTTCCGCGTCAACTTTACGTGCTTATAACTTTTGAACGAAACCTTTCTCCAACACGCGGTTTAAACTACTTGAAAGAAAATTAAAAGAGCTTTAATTCAGATTGGTATTTGTTACCCTCAGTGCGTTTTCCCCGGTTCAAAAATGAAAAACAAAAAATTTTGGGAATTTTAAAAATCGAAAAAATTGAAAAAAAATTGTCTTAAAATTCCTCAAAAGGTAAAATGTGGCACATCAATCGAAAGAACATTAAAAACGCTACATTTTAAAAAACAACCACATTCAAATTGGCCAACTTGTTAAAAAGTTACGGGAGGTTAAAGGTTCCAACTTTGACCCCCGCCCCCCCCCCCTCTTCCAAGATGGCTAGAAAAAAAAACTGGTCATGTCTAGAAAGCTCTCGAGTAGCTCTATCAACCCTGAAAATTTGAAAGGTTTTCTTTCTTGGGCCAAAAAGCCTCATTTTGAATTCAGCTCTTTATATTATTAGGCAAACAAACTCCAGGTGTTCTGCCAGGAATACTTAAAGGGGACGTACACCCTAAACATCGTTGTTGAGTTAAGCATGGGAATCGATAGAGGAAAGTGAAACATGAACGATGGTGCAATCCATTTCTCGAAATTCGAATTCGTCACGGAGATACAGCCACCGAAAGATCCGGCGCTGACGTCATCTGCTCTAACCGCACGATGCGGTACCGTTCCGCTTAGTGGGAAACGGTGTGCCCGCACCGTTTCCTCTCAGTTTGTGAGGTTATCGGCACTCCCACGTAAAAATTGCTAAGGTCCGAAATTGAAGAACAGAAAACTTCCTTTCGGATTGTGTTAATATTTTTTCTTCAGAAATTTTTTTTTACTGAGATATGAACAAAAAAGGCAAAACTGCGGACTTATTTCGAGCTTCTGACTAACCATTTTGAAATTCTCAATTCCCTGAAAATGATAGATTCTCAGCCAGAAAACTCATATTTTAAATTTTTATGTGATATGAATTGATAGGAAATTTTGCGTTCTTTAACTTTATCTCTTATACTTTTCCACCAAAAATTGACTGGTATCAAATAAAATAGGAAAAAACTACCCACGAAAGCGTTTTGGAATCCAAAAATCGGGAATTTTATTGTTTTCATTCGCATTTTTCGGGCAAACGGCTTACCGTTAGCAACAAATTTAAATGACTAAATTTGAAGAACGTAAAATTTTCTATATGAATGGCCCGTAAACAGTTTTCATAGATAAACTTTGGTTGGCTAGAGAGACGGTTATTTGTGAACGCGGAAAGTCAGAAACTCAAACGGAATCCGCAATTTTGACGTTTTCGTTCCTATCTCAGTAAAAAAAATCCTGATGAATAAATTAATAACAAAATTGGAAAGGATATTTTCTGTTCTTCAATTTTGGTCTGAACAATTTTTCCGTGGGAGAGCCGATAACCTCACAAACTGAGGGGGAACGGTAAAGGCACTGCGTTTCTCACTAAGCGCAATGGTACCAATGAGCTATAACTTTAGAGTGGCACATCAAGGAACGTTCCGCTGGTTCATTGTTGTCACCTAGGGCGCCGCCATTTTGCCATAAAAATCAATTTTGAGGTTAAGTTTTGTAGGTTGTTTCCGGTCATTTTGTAAGCAAACTCGGGCATCGCCGGAAACGGCCTTCAAAATTTAACCTCAAACCTTGGAATCTGCCGTCCAAATTCCGCTTTTTTCCGGGATTCCTTCTACCCTGTGTGGCACAAGGTGAACCAGCCCGCTGCCACTCAAAAATTATAGCTCATTGAATGGTACCGCATCGTGCGGTTGGTGCAGATGACGTCAGCGCCGGATCTTTCGGCGGCTGTATCTTCGCAACGAAGTCGAATTTCAAGAAACGGATTTCACCATCGTTCATGCCTCACTTTCCCCTAACGTTTAAGCTAATGCTGTTTTCAGGGTGTACGTCCCCTAAACGAAAAGATAGCAACTTAATCTCGAACATGCACGGAACAATAAACGGAAATACTAAACCTGTTAGTATGATTGTATAGAATTTGTTTCCTGAGGGAAGCCATTGAAAATTTGATGGTGGAACTTCAACAACAAGGGGACTCAGGTAAGTTCCAAAATCGACCCGATGCTTGCCGTATTCAATCTGAAAGGTACAAAACAAAGTGTGTTCAGTGTGATACCGGCCCAAGAAAGATTATGACTAGAAGAAAGTCTATCACGACGCAAGTTTCCAGAGGAAGAATGTTAGAGAAAACAACTACCTTGGATGTTCTCAAGTAAACTGACTGAAACCCATTCCAAGCTCTCCAAAACTTGCCTTGAAAATAATGTTTCTCTAAAAGCTTTAAACAGACTCACCTTTTTAAATGGAACCAAACAGAAGAATGCAGTTTGTAAATTTGTTATATTTGTATTCTGAAGAATTAACATAATCGAATCCAAACTCTTTTCGAAGCAGCCTTAATTTAGTGATAAATCAATAAATAGCGTTAATCATTTATTAGATATGGATACAAAATAATAATAATAATAATAATAATGATATTTTTATGTGGCACTTTGAGCCAGAAATGGCTATTGTACAGGTCAATAACAGGTCTAATACAGGACAAAGACAAAACTCAACAACAAGAATAAACAATAAAGTAATATAAGACGTAGCTTGTAAGAAAATAACAGCATTAAATTTAAGAAAATTCGGTTTAAGGTGAATACATGGTTGACATTGGATTTTTTATTTTTATTTAAAAATACAAAGAGGCGTTTTAAATAGGATATTCAAATAGCTCCTCCATGGAGTAAAATGGCCTATTTATTAATTTTTCTTTTCATTTGCGGCAGAATTGCGTGACGCCCTCTCCCCTAAAAGTTAAAATCAGACCTTCTGATAGGCACTTTTTACCGCGTTATTGTTTGGTGTTAAAAACTTAGGTGATGATCTTAAAGGCTGACTATTGTGCAAGGCATGTCGCGTGAAATGGTCATGGTTTGGTCTGGAACCCTCAATCGCTGATCCAACCAATTCAAGAACAGATAGATTAATTACTGTTAATAATTTGTACTTTATGAATAAAGCTCTACAAGGAAAATTATGCGGCTCCCTGTCTGTTATTCTGAGTGCTCTTTTTTGAGTTATAAGGAGATCTTTCACTTTTGGAGAGTGACCCCACACAGAAATTCCATGTGAGAGTTTGGACTGACAATTAGCATAGTAAAAATAAAAAGGTTGAAGGACGCATGCCGAAGAGTTGGTGTCATAGCATATGACAGTTAAATCGAGGAACTAGATTTGCCTTCGCAAAATTTTGAATAAAAAAGGGATGATTGCCCTCGTGAGGAGTAAAAGATTTTCTTTCAGAATACTGAATTTAAAAACATTTAGTGGCAGTTGAACCTGCTGTCAAAATCATATTAAATATTTTTGTTTTGGTTCAGAGATTACCATTCATCGTAATAAGGGAACACGGTATTTCTTAAGATTTGCCTTCAAGAAACATTATTCCGTTTTTAGAATTATGGATGATGTATCCTTACATAATGTAAAAATCTAACGAATAGCTCACCCAAACATAGATTTATCGCATTTCTCTCAAAACCTTCGATTTGCTTTGACTTTCTGGCCCTTTTGTGTGTGCACCCTGTAAAACGGCGGATGGGATCCTCGATAATAAGAAATAAACCATCTACAACTCCCAAAGCCCACTGAAGATCTTATTTTTGGGGGGTGGGGACATAGTTACCGCGGTTCGGGGTTGATGCGCTGTCATGCATAAAATTAAACGGTAGTTTTTTACCGTACACGTGCCTCTAGAATTTTATAATCTCGAAAAATAATCGATGTATCGATGGAAATTGGCGGATCGTAGCCTCGATATTAAGAAAAAAACCATCTACAACTCCCAAAGGCAACCCAAGATTTTTTATTCTGGGGGGGGGGGGGGAACATAGTCATCGCAACTCCGGTTTCATGCCCTTTCATCCGGAAAATTCAACGGTAGTCACATACCGAACCAGTGCCTCTAGAACTTTATAATCTCCAAAAAAAATCGATATATCGATGTAAATCGGCGGATGGTAGCCTCGTCAATAAGAAATAAACCATCTACACAATCCAAAGCCCACCCAAAATCATTTTTTTTGTGGTGGGGAACATAGTCTGCGCGACTCGGGGTCAGAGGCGGACTGGCCCATAGGGACACCGGGAAATTTCCCGGTGGGCCGCGGCCACTTAGGGTCGGTTGGATCGTGAGAGGGACAAAAATAAGAAAAAAAGAGAGAAAAAAGGAAGAAAGAAAGAAAGAAAGAAAAAAAGGAAGAAAGGAAGAAAGGAAGAAAAAAGGAAAAAAAGAGAGAGAGAGAGAGAGGAAGAAAAAAGAAGGAAAACACCAGAGACAAAGATAAAAGTGAGGCCGGGCATGTATTTGTACTTGGTAAATTTGGGTTGCGGGCCAGTCATTCGAATTTTAAGGCCGGGCCGATCATTCGAATCGGGCCGGACCGGGCCAATCATTCATTCGATTTTTTCGGGCCGGGCCAGGTCGATCATTCGATATTTCAGGGCCAATCCGATCATTCGATATTTCAGGGCCGAGCTGGGCCGATCATTCGATACGGCAGGGCCGGACCGGTTACTCAATGCGTTTTCATTCGATAAATTTGGGTCGGGCCGGGGCGGGCCACATTCATTCGTTTTAAGTGGGTCTGACAGGGCCGAGCCGATCATTCGCTTCATTAGGGCTGGTTTTGTGTGGATCTGACCAGGCCGGGCCGATCATTCGCTTCACTAGGGCTGGAACGAAAGCAGAGAGGAAATATTTCAGAATGTTTAGGTAGCCCTGAAAAGGGCTTTTCTTTTTTTTACTTTTTTATATTTAAGGAGGTATTTCGATGCACGTTTGTTTCCTCGGCTTAACGACGATGACGGTGCACGAAGGTGGCTCTTATCGTCATCAAGTCGAAAATTCTTCTTGCTGAAATCAATCACACCCAAAGCAAAACAAAACAAAAAAAAACTAAAAAAAAAAAAACAAAAACAAAAAACAAGACAAAAACCAAACAAAAAACCAAAAAAATAAACCAAAAAACAAAAAAAATGATAATGGAGGCTTTTCTATTGTCACTAAGATAAAATGGCAGTCTCTACCCTGCAAAAACGCAAAGAGTCAGCGATCTAATAATAATGAAATTGATGACCCAAACATGCTTCAGATTGTTGTTTTTGACTGTGAAAATACTAAAATTTTCTCGGGGGGCAACCCCCCCCAAACCCCCTCTAGGTTAGGTTAGGGGGGGACATAGTTACCGCGATTCGGGGTTGATGCGCCGTCATCCATAAAATTAAACAATAGTCTCATACCGTACACGTGCCTCAAGAATATTGTAATCTCGAAAAATAATCGATGTGTTGATGTAATTTGGCGGATCGTGGCCTCGATTATAAGAAATAAACCATCTACAACTCCCAAAGTCAACCCAAGATTTTTTATTTCGGGGGGAACATAGTCATCGCAACTCCGGTTTGATGCGCTTTTATCCGAATAATTCAACGGTAGTCACATACCGAACCAGTGCCTCTAGAACTTTATAACCTCGAAAAAAAATCGATATATCGATGTAAGTCGGCAGATGGTAGCCACGTCAATAAGAAAAAAACCAGCTACAACTAGCAAGGCATACCTAAGATTTTTTATGAGGGGGGGGGGGGGGCATAGTCATCGCGACTCGTGTTTGATGCGCTTTCATCCATAAAATTAAACGGTAGTCTCCCAGCGTACGAGAGCCTCTAATTTTATAATCACGAAGAAAAATTGATGTATCGATGTAAATCGGTGGAGGGTAGCCTCGTTAATAAGAAAGAAGCAATCTACAACTTCCGAAGCCCACTCAAGATGTCTCTGGGTGGGGGGGGGGGGGGGCATAGTTATCGTGACTCGAGATTGATGCGCTTTTATCCATAATATTAAACGGTGCTCTCAGACCGTGCAAGTGCCTCTAGAATTTTATAATCTCTAAAAGAAATAGATAAGTAGATGTAAATCGGCGGAGGGTAGCCTCGTCAATCAGAAATAAACCATTTACAACTCCGAAAGGCAATCAAAGGTTTTTTTTGTGGGAGGAACATGGTCATCGCGGTTAGGGTTCGATGCACTTTCATCCATAAAATTCAACGGTAGTCACATACCGAACCAGTGCCTATAGAATTTTATAATATCAAAAAAAAAATCGATGTATCGATGCAAATCGGCGGATGGTCGACTCGTCAATAAGACATAAACCAGCCAGAACTAGCAAGGCACACCTAAGATCTTTTTTTTGGGGGGGGGGGCATAGTCACCGCGACTCGGGGTTGATGCGCTGTCATCCATAAAATTAAACAATAGTCTCATACCGTACGCGTGCCGCAAGAATATTGTAATCTCGAAAAATAATCAATGTATCGATGTAAATTCGCGGATCGTAGCCTCAATTATAAGACATAAACCATCTTCAACTCCCAAAGTCAACCCAAGATTTTTATTTCGGGGGGGAACATAGTAATCGCGACTCCGGTTTGATGCGCTTTCATCCAGAAAATGCAACGGTAGTGACATATTGAACCAGTCCCCCTAGAACTTTATAATCTCGAAAAAAAATCGATGTATCGATGTTAACCCTTAGATGTCCGAGCCAATGGACCCGTCGTATGCTAAAATCGGCTGCCAGCAGCTGTTCACTGGTCATACATACTTGAGCTTCATGAAATGCTCTAAAAAAACTCTCAAAAATAGTAATTTCATCAGTTTGGGGAAAAAAATAACAAGGGGGGGGGGCACAGGGCCAACTTTTTCACGACTACCCCGAGAAAGACCGAGCCGGGTCCATTGGGCCCGTCCGTTATTTTGATGTGATATTGTTGGGATATTGTTTTTTTTCGGTGGAAATTTTCAGTACTTCGTGATGTTGACAGTTGGCTACAGAGACCATCATGATTTTTACATTTTGACGTCATTTAAACAAACAAAAAACAGTAATAAGGCTAATTTTGGACTTTGAAAATTAGTTTCTATTTATCTTGTGTTTTAGCAGTTTTGGTCATTTTTTTCTCCACTTTAATCAGTATCTTAGCATCCCAGTTGTAGAAACGGGTTACAATCCTTGAATGTTGATGAACAAACTGTCGAACATGCTCACAGAATCCCCCCCCCTTCTACTCTTCCTCCCCCAACTCATTCAACCCTCCCCGAACTCCGTTTGCCATGCGCCCACCTATTCTTGCTCTGAACAAAATCTAAGAACTTGCTTTATTATTCCTGATGTGCTGAATTGGCATTATTGCATGTAAACCAAAGGATTAGAAAACAGGACACAAATAGCAACCCCCCCCGGCCCCCCCTCTTTATATGGAACTGCAAAATTCAAAGTTTTTCGGACAATGTTTGGCACCTTTTAGTGCGGTTTCTTAGAATCTCTCTTTCAACAGTGCTCTCTTGTATAGTTAGCCGGTGGGGTGGGGGTTTTTGCTCAACCGTTCTCTTGCAAAACCCTGCAAATGATGTCTCTGTCTGAAAATATAGTGGCTTTCGGACGGGATATGAGATTTGAGGAAGCAATGTATTATTGTGAGAAAGTTCTGAGACTGAGTCAACGCATCATAACTTTTTCACAATAATACATTGTTTTCCCAAATCTAACATCCCCTCCATAAACCGCTATATTTTCAGACAGACGCATCAATTGCAGGGTGTTACAAAGGGTTTTGTGGAGCAAATAACCCCCCCCCCCCCCCTAACTACAGAGGATCCTTCTTGGAAGAGAAGTACTATAAGAAACCACTAAATGGTGCCGAATAATGCCCTAAAACGTTGAACTTTTCGGTTTCAGGTGGGGGGGGGGTTGCTGTTCATGCCCCCCCCCCCAAATGATGCCTCTGTTTTCTAAACCTTTGCTGTACATGCAAAAACACCAATTTATTATTTTAGGAATAATAGAGTAAGTAATTTAAATTTTGATCTTCGGAGCTAGATTTTGTGAGCGTATAGCAAACGGAGTTAGGGGGTGGCTGAATGGGTTGGGGGAGGAAGAGGGGGGGGGCAGGATTTGGTGATCATGCTTGACAGTTTGCTCAACAACATTGAAGAATTGTATAACCTGTTTCTAAAACCAGGATGCTAAAATACTGAGTAAAATTGAGAAAAAAAGGACCGAAACTGCTAAAACCCATGTATTTTAAATACGGGTCCAACGGACCCGGCTCGGGCGTTTTCGTATAAAAAAAGACACGGACATCTAAGGGTTAGTCGGCGGATGGTAGCCTCGTTAATAAGAAATAAACCAGTTACTACCAGCAAGGCACACCTAAGATTTTCTTATGAGGGGGGGGGGGGGGGGGGCATAGTCATCGCGACTCGGGTTTGATGCGCTTTCATTCATAAAATTAAACGGTAGTCTCTCAGCGTACGAGTGCCTCTAGACATTTATAATCTCGGAGAAAAATTGATGTATCGATGTTAATCGGTGGAGGGTAGCCTCGTAATTAGAAATAACCAATCTACAACTTCCGAAGCCCACTCAAGTTGTCTTTTTGTGGTGGGGGGAGGGGGGCATGGTTATCGCTACTCGGGTTTGATTCGCTTTAATCCATAAAGTGAAACGGTAGTCTCATACCGTACGAGTGCCTCTGGAATGTTATAATCTCGAAAAATAATCAATTGGTTGCCTCCATAATAAGAACTACTTTATCTACAACTCCCAAAGGCAACTCAAGATTTCTTATTCTGGGGGAACACAGTCATCGCAAGTCCGATTTGATGCGGTTTCATCCAGAAGTATCAACAGTATTCAAATAGCGAACCAGTGTCTCTAGAATTTTTTAATCTTGACAAATATTCGATGTATCGATGTAAATCGGTAGATGATAGCTTTGTCAATAAGAAATAAACCATCAACAACTTCCAAAGCCCGTTGAGCATTTCTTTTTGTTGGGTGGGGAGGGGATACAGTCATCGCGACTCGGGTTTGATGCGTTTTAATCCATAATATTGAAAGGTACTCTCATACCGGACGAGTATCTCTCAAATTTTATAAGCTCAAAAAAAAAGCGATAAATCGATAAAAATCAGCGGAAGGTAGCTTCGTCAATGAGAAATAAACCATCTCCAACTTCCAAGGTCCACTTAAGATCTTTTGTTCCGACTTTCCGAGAGGGGGGGGGGCATAGTCATCGCGGCTCGGGTTTGATGCGCTTCAATCCATAAAATAAAGCGGTAGTCTCTTACCGGACGAGTGCCTCGAGAATTTTTTAATAATAAAAAAAAAAAAAAAAAAAAACCATTTATCGATGTAAATCGGCGTATGGGAGCCTCGTCAATAAGAAATAAACCATCTAGAACTTCCAAAGCCCACTCAAGATTATATTTTTTGTGGCGAGGGGATATAGTCATCGCGACTCTTGTTTGAAGCGCTTTAATTATAAGTTGCGGTAGCCACTAACGGTTAAGAAAAAAAAGAACAGAGAGAGCTACCCGCCTACTTCTTATACACACAGCCGCCGGTTTTCGCCATTTTGCCGGAATGCGGACCTTGTCTGCCACGATTTAACCTAAACGATAAAAATAAACCCTATAACACCCGGTATGTATGGAAAGAGCTCGTCAAGCCCGATTCAGCTATGGAGCGATTTTAATTTTGGTTCCAAACTAAGGGAGTAATCTGAAAAAAAAAACTGGTGAAAATCACGGGTTTTTTACGCATTTTGGCCAGTTTCAAAGGTTCGAGCGGCCAGAGCTAGCGAAACAACCACAACTCGGATCAACTCAAACTAGGTGTCATTTTATTCCCCAGATCTCAGTGGAGTGCCTTTTGAAGAGTTTTTCAAACTTCATTCTAATTTTGTTGAGAGTCATAATTTGTCCTCGCATTGTGAGGAAAGACGGCAACGCCGCACTGCTGTGTAACAGTTGAGCAAACCTATCTTATGTAACATTCTAGATCGTGATCACGTCTGAGTTGGATATCCTCGTCCTCCTCATTTTTATATCGTTTTATAATTATTATTTTAAATCACATGTTTTAACCGAATAAAAGGATTATCGTATATAACTACAAACGTCAGTTATCCCTCTTATTGATCCACTTAACATGGTACCAGAGCTGTGTTATTAGTAGTTTCGTGATCGTGAACTTTTATCCGTGATAAGCATACCGGTCGACAGAAGAACATGTGTTAAGGCCTAAATGGTAAGATTCAGCACATTTGTAGTCTTCACTCATTTGAAATAATCATGAATCGATACATCTCATGATTCTCAAAGTTTAAGTAATTCTCTACTCGGGTTGACCACTTCCATGCCATAAAATGAGGAAGCAGCTAAAACGAGTTTGATTGATTCTCCCCTGTTCTTTGTTCCTAACAAAAAAATCATGTGGTGAAAGCAACTTAACCCTGTTTGATGATTTCTATAGAAAAGCAAGTTTTTCCCAACAAGAATGTGTGGATTGAAGCCCAAAGAAGTGTAATCAAAAGAAGCCAAATGGATATTGTCTCATTTCCTCCTCCCTATCAATGAAGCTGTGACCAACAAACAAGTGCCAAGTATCTTTTCATTCTCTTCTCTACCTGCGCTTCAGGAGACCAATCATGTAACTTGCGAAATGTCTTTGTCTTTCTCCTGTCAGCTGATGTGACCATCGCACCTGAACATACCTACGCTAGGGTGTCTCTTATTTTTGAAATTTTCGAAAAGTTAACCTCCAGTTCTCTCAAACCGTGCTATGAGGCATAAAAATCAAGAATATTTGTCGAAAAAAAAAATTAAAATTTTTTTAGAGGTCTCTCAAGCGGCATAAAGGGCGTAAGTGCAAAATTTGCAACTACAGCAATAGTATAGTCGATTTCTTATGGAAAATGCAATAATGCTGCCCTTCAGGGCGAAAATTTCGTCCGTTTGACCGTATCTTGAAGCGTTTAGCGGGAAAATGTCAATTAGAGAGGGCGCAATTGCAAGTTTGCGCGCGCGAGGAGCTTAGCGGCGGCGCGCGGCCGGGTCAGCACGTTGAACGATCGTCGCGTGCGCAGTTGGTAGGCAAATTGATAATGGATATTCTCTACATACGTGCAAAGGCGCATTGTGCGCTCTTTCTCACCTTATTTAGAAAATATGTGTGTCAAATTATTAACTGGATACAATGGACACAGAAACCGAAAAATGCAATTTTAGTAGTAATCGTTGCCTTGTTCTGTATTTCAAAATGAACAAATAAATAAATTAATACAGTCGTCAAAAAAACATAAAATCTCTTGAACTAAAACGACCGAGGTAAACGCCCCAGTAGCCGACACCCCTGAAATGTACCAGTACCAGACACCCGCTTTTCACTATGTGAAAAATATTAGTTTAGCGGCAATTTTGGTGTTTTGCGTATTGATTTCGAATGTTTCACAGTTGAGGTCTCAGAAAAAACCACACAAAACACCAGTATTGCCACCAAACTAGTACTTTTTACAGTGTGAAAAATGGGTGTCGGGTACTACTGCAAGTCGGCTACCGGGGGGTTCACCTTAGAATAAACTAAATTGTCGCACAACTAAAAAGGTTTGAAAAAAGAAATTTTAGCATTATAATTTTTTCAAGTCATGGACGGAAATTTTTCGGGACCGTTTCCCTACATTTTTAGTGAAATGGGTTGCTATTTTCCAGTAAATCCTGAAAATCTTCTTCTTTGGTCGTTACTTTTTACTTTCTCGCTCTAATGAAATTAGAAAAATTGAGAAAGTATTGCAACGGACGCCACAGACATTTTATGCATTTACCTCAAACTACATATATTTAAGAAATACTAAAATTTCATGGATAAATGTTCTTTAGGATAGTATTAGGCATGATGAGAGCCAATTATTTCATAATTATCATGATTGACTTACAAGGGGAGGCTCAGAAGTCGCCGCCTCCGATTTGGAAAAAAATTGCACGAAAATGTAGCTAAAGTAAAACTATTAGACCCGTGTTTCTCACTTTTTGCCAATGTGCCTTCCTAAAGCGTCAGGAATTTTTTGAAAGTTGTCGAAATACACATAAATATTCGGAACGCTCTCCGCTCGGGTTTTTACGTGAATATCGGCAACTTTCAAAAAATTCCTGACGCTTTAAGAAGGCCCACTGGCAAAAAGGGAGACACGGGTCTAATAGTTAGCTCCATTTTCGTGCAATGGTTTTAAAAATCGGAGGCGGCGATTTCTGAGCCTCCCCTTGTTAGTCGCAGCGGGCCAAGTATCGAAACAAAATGCATCAAAAATCTCTGCGCCATTGCAATACTTTCTCAATTTTTCTAATTTCATTAGAGCGAGAAAGTAAAAAGTAACGACCAAAGAAGAAGATTTTCAGGATTTACTGGAAAATAGCAACCCATTTCACTAAAAATGTAGGGAAACGGTCCCGAAAAATTTCCGTCCATGACTTGAAAAAATTATAATGCTAAAATTTCTTTTTTCAAACCTTTTTAGTTGTGCGACAATTTAGTTTATTCTAAGGTGAACCCCCCGGTAGCCGACTTGCAGTAGTACCCGACACCCATTTTTCACACTGTAAAAAGTACTAGTTTGGTGGCAATACTGGTGTTTTGTGTGGTTTTTTCTGAGACCTCAACTGTGAAACATTCGAAATCAATACGCAAAACACCAAAATTGCCGCTAAACTAATATTTTTCACATAGTGAAAAGCGGGTGTCTGGTACTGGTACATTTCAGGGGTGTCGGCTACTGGGGCGTTTACCTCGGTCGTTTTAGTTCAAGAGATTTTATGTTTTTTGACGACTGTATTAATTTATTTATTTGTTCATTTTGAAATACAGAACAAGGCAACGATTACTACTAAAATTGCATTTTTCGGTTTCTGTGTCCATTGTATCCAGTTAATAATTTGACACACATATTTTCTAAATAAGGTGAGAAAGAGCGCACAATGCGCCTTTGCACGTATGTAGAGAATATCCATTATCAATTTGCCTACCAACTGCGCACGCGACGATCGTTCAACGTGCTGACCCGGCCGCGCGCCGCCGCTAAGCTCCTCGCGCGCGCAAACTTGCAATTGCGCCCTCTCTAATTGACATTTTCCCGCTAAACGCTTCAAGATACGGTCAAACGGACGAAATTTTCGCCCTGAAGGGCAGCATTATTGCATTTTCCATAAGAAATCGACTATACTATTGCTGTAGTTGCAAATTTTGCACTTACGCCCTTTATGCCGCTTGAGAGACCTCTAAAAAAATTTTAATTTTTTTTTTCGACAAATATTCTTGATTTTTATGCCTCATAGCACGGTTTGAGAGAACTGGAGGTTAACTTTTCGAAAATTTCAAAAATAAGAGACACCCTAACCTACGCATCTATAAGTACGTACTCGATCAAGAACCTCCGATCTCTACTCAACTTCCAGTCTTTTCTAACCAAGTGACCAAATCATGTGAGTCACCATTGTACATTTTCAATGGATTTCATCTTACTTCAACTTCGTTTTACTTATTAGTGTCCTAAATTCAAGGTTTCAGGCTCACTACATTATTCGTAACGATGAGCGACAAAGATGATGTGAAAATTCCAGTGTTTTCCGGTACAGGTTATGCAAGATGGAAATACAGGATGCTGTTACTTTTAGAAGTGAAAGAATGTAAAACAGTCGTGGAAAATGAAGCAAGACCTGCAGATATTACTGAAGAAGTCTGGCTCAAGACCGACACAAAGGCTCGGAATTACATTGTCAACAACATATCGGACAGTATTTTTGATCTCATCGTAAGTGAACCTAGTGCTAAGCGCATTTTTTCTAAACTTGATAATTTGTATTTACCTCAGTCTACTGCTAATCAGGTACAAGTGAGACAAAATCTACTGAAACTTAAATTAAAAGATATTGAAAACCCCACCTCCTTTTTTCTAAAATTTGAAAGTTTGTCAAACGACATAGTAAGTTCAGGCATAGTATTCTCAGAACAAGAAAAATTGGCTACGTTACTAAGTGCTTTACCAAGAAGTTACTCGCATCTAAGCGACGTAAGTGACTCAATAAATTCTGATAAGTTTGAATTCATTAAAAACTGTATTGTTACTAATTTTCAAATGTATAATGATAGCCCATCAACAGGTGAAATCTCTGAAAAAGTGAGTGCATTTCACTTTGAGGGAAATTCTCGAAATACTCGAAATAGAACCCAAAATTCTGGTTCTCAAAACTATTGGAGAAATGGAAATCGAAAATATTCTCAAGGTAGAAACGTCTCTTCTTATGAAAGGTGTTCATCAAATCGTAATCGTAATCACCATGCTAACTTTAATGACTCGGATAACGATAATTCAACTCACAATAATAGTAGTCACAACAGTCGACGTAATAGCACTTACCAAAGTAACTCTAACCGTAATTTCTCTTCAAATAGGCGAAGCAGAGAACAAAGTCATTCACCAAATAGGTACAATAATCAATGCTCTCATAGTAGAAATTGTAGGCAGTATTCTAAGCACAATAAGAATAATTACGCCCATAAAAATGAGCGAAAATATTCTTGTTTTGCTAATTTAGATAGTAAATCTTGTTCTAGTCTTAGTATTTCTGAAAACGAAATTGATCTCGATCCAAGTGTTAAATGTACCAACTATTCTCGTACTCATGAAAGTTTTGATAATATTGATTGGATAATTGATAGTGGATGTTCAGACCACATAATAAACTCCGACAAATATTTTGTTAACTATGAAGTTCTGAAGAACCCTCTCAACATAAACCTTGGAGATGGTTCGCCTCTTGTAACAAAAATCAAAGGCGGTATTTCTGCTGTCTATACCGTAAGTGGAAAAAACACAGAAATCACAGTACGTAATGTTTACTATGTGCCTGAGATGATAAACAACCTGCTAAGTGTATCACGTTGCACCGATAAAGGCAATACATTCGAAATTACTGAAAAAGAGATTCGAATCTTTAGTATCGATAATATACATTATGGTTCTGCTCTAAGGATAGGAAACTTGTACAAACTAGCTTCAAAATTGTATCATGGTAACAATCAAATTGTAGCAAATAAAGTTAACCAAACATCTCAAATGGCAAAACCCCTCTTAAAGGAAGAATGGCATAGGAAAACTGGCCATATGAGTTTCCCCAACCTAGATAAATTAATTAAAAACAATCTAGCTTTAGGATTGCCACATGAAGTAGAAAAAGATATTATCCAGTGTGAAATATGCCTGGAAAATAAAATGGCAAATCTACCGTATAAAAACAATCGATGGTCTGCGAAAAAGGCAGGCTACATTATTCATACTGAAGTTTGTGGTAAGTTTAAACAACAAGGCTACAAAGGAGAAAATTACTTTACTACTTTTGTAGATGATTACTCTAAATTTTCCTTAGTTTATCCGATCAAATTTAAAAGCGAAGTTTTTGAATGCTTTCAAGAAGCGAAACATTTCTTTGAAAACCATACAGGCAATAAGCTTAGAGAACTTAGATGTGATAATGGGAAAGAATATCTAAACAGCGATTTTTATGAAGATGCTAAAGCTAATGGATTTCTAATTAAGCCCTGTCCTAGGTACGCACACCAGCTTAACGGTACAGCTGAAAGGCTTAACCGAACTTTATTAGATAGAACCAGATGTCTTCTAGGTGAGTCAAATTTACCAACAATTTACTGGCCCCTTGTTCTTCAAACTGCTAATTTTCTTAAAAATAGAACTCTTGTAAACCAGATAGAAAACATAACTCCTTATGAGATAATCTTTGAAAGACGCCCAGACTTGTCCTATCTTAAAATTTATGGAAGCGAAGCCTTCGTTCGAGTCCCTGAACAAATCAGAAAAGGCAAATTCTCTCCAAAAGCCGAAAAAGGCAAGCTAGTAGGTTACGAAGACAACTGTTATGTATTTTTAATCTCAAATAAGGTAATAAAATCCCGAGATGCAAAGTTCATTGATCAAAACGAACACTGTATTAAATTAAAAGGTAACTCAGATAGTACAGACAACCTTAACCAGCAAAAATATGTCACTTTTAGTGTAGATGACTCAGACTCTGAGTCCAGTTCTGATAGTGAAGAAGCAAGTCATGAAAATGTAAGTGAAAAGCTAAATTCAGATCGTCAAATTGAAATTAGTGCAGGTCCCTCACTCTGTAAGACACCTGCAACAACTGAATCTCAAAAAAACGGTGAATCAAAACCTAAAACTAAAGGTAGGGTATTAAGGCCGAGAGAAAACATCAAACAGCCTCGTAGACTAACTGATCATGTTCTTTTCCTAAACTATGCAGTTATAAATGTCCCTGAAACTTATGAGGAAGCTATTAATTCGAAAAATGCCACTCAATGGAAAAACGCCATCGCTGAAGAGTTAAAGAGTCATGAACAAAATAAAACCTGGCGATTGGTTAAAAGACCTGAGAATGCAGAGATTATTGACGTTAAATGGCTTTTTCGAATTAAGAGTGACAATCAACTAAAAGCTCGTCTGGTTGCAAAAGGATTTCAACAATCCTATAAGGAAAATGAAATAATATATTCCCCTGTTGCCAAATCTTCTTCATTAAAACTATTGTTATCTCTGTCAGCAGTTGAAGATTATCATGTACACCAAATGGACGTAATTACAGCTTTCTTAAATGGAAAAATCCATGAAGATGTCTACATTGAGCACCCTCCTGGTCTCAAAGTTCCAAAGAACCAAGTATGTAAATTAGAAAAAGCTTTGTATGGCTTAAGATCGTCACCCAGAGATTGGTATGACTGTTTCGATGAGTATATCAAGTCATTAGGTTCTAAACGATCAATTCATGACTGTTGCTTATATTTTAAAGACGTAAAAACTAATCCAATTTTTATCTTATTGTATGTTGATGATATTTTGTTAATTTCTGCGAAACTAAACAAAATATGTAACCTAAAAAAGTCATTAAAAGACAGATTTCAAATGAAAGACTTAGGTGAAGTCAAAAAATACTTAGGCATAGAAATCAAAAGAGATAGGAAAGAAAAAGTTATAGCTCTTAATCAGTCCGAGTATATTTACTCAGTTGCAGAGAAATTTAATGTTCTTGATTCAAAAGGTTTCAAAACTCCAATGGAGCAAAACTTAAAACTCTATCCAGCAGAAGAAACGAGCAACCAAACAGCGTACGGAAGTCTAATAGGAGCACTGTTATATGTTGCAATGAACACTCGCCCTGACATTGCACACTCAGTCAACTATCTTTCTAGATTTCAAAATTCTTGTAACGATACGCATCACAAATATGCCTTACGTGTACTTAAGTACCTACTTATTAGAAACAATTGATCTCAATCTTATTTTTTATGGAAAAATTGATAAAAATCAAATTTTAAGTCGTTGTGTTGATGCCGACTGGGCTGGCGACCCGGTTGACAGAAAATCAACCACAGGTTTTTTAATCAAATTGTACGGTAACCCAATTATGTGGAAATCTCGAAAACAATCCTGTGTTACTAAGTCATCAACGGAGGCAGAGTATGTTGCTCGTTGCTCTCTCTAATGCAACGTCAGAAATAAAATTCTTAAAATCCTTACTACGAGAATTAAATGTTAACATTAAAGAACCCATTCCTGTGTATGAAGACAACCTAGCAGCAGTTATTATAGCCAGTCAAGGCAATTTCAGTAAAAACTCCAAGCACATTGAAGTTCACAATCATTTCGTCCACGAAAATGTCTCGAATGGTTTGGTTAAAGTAATTAAAATTTTCTCTGACGAAAATGTAGCTGACATGTTAACTAAATCCTTAGGAAAGATTAAATTCTCCGCATTTTGTAAATGTTTGAATCTCGCTCCATTTGTTTAAATCCATGTGTTTGTTTTTCCAAAAAGTTATCGTTTTGTAAAACCAAGGAGGCGTCGATGGAATGTCGCGGTTAGTTTTAAAAATTAGGTTTAAGAATTTCATTTTAAGTGAAAATATTTGAATGAATCGTGATATGAAACAAATTGTTAGAATTTTAAATTAGAAAAGTTTTTGAAACTGTTGATTGTAAACTTCAAGAAAAAGTTCCAATGTTTGAAAGTCAAATTATTCAATAAGAATAGATACGTATAAGTCATGATAAAATAGTCAAGAAACTACATTATGTTTTAAATTGTTTTTATGTCAAATGCTCGCTTCTAAATCTTCTCTTGTTATTATATAGTGCAGTTGGAAACTTGCTCTCAGACAACCTGTCCAATTGTCTGGTAGTAATTTTCCATTTGTACTAGGTAGCAAATTTGTGATATGGACAATCACATGTTTGTGACCAATCTTTGAACCTTCATAATTTAAGCGCAGCAAAGAACGTATTACTGTGTGTTTTTTTAACTGAATTGTTTTTTTTTTATTCCAATTTTATTCTAAATTTGTTATGTTATGAGATCTCAAATAAATTGTCTTTACAAAGATAAATGCTAGGTAGGTTATTATGATCCTCCAGCGGAAAGAAAGTTAAACGTTAAATTGTTGCAGTGTGTTTTTCAAATTAAATGTGATGAATTTTTTTAGCGAATATTTTACGATAGTCATAAGCTCAAGTCAAATAAGTATTGTAATTTTATAAGCGCTCCCAAATTAAGGAGGCGTGTCGAGAGTCATAATTTGTCCTCACATTGTGAGGAAAGACGGCAACGCCGCACTGCTGTGCAACAGCTGAGCTAACCTATCTTATGTAACATTCTAGATCGTGATCACGTCTGAGTTGGACATCCTCGTCCTCCTCATTTTTATATAGTTTTATAATTATTATTTTAAATTACATGTTTTAACCGAATAAAAGGATTATTATATATAACTACAAACGTCAGTTATCCCTCTTATTGATCCACTTAACAAATTTGACGAAGAAATTGACGAAATTCCAACACTCCTTTTTAGTGATCAAATATCAAATAGCCCTCCATTGTTTACATCGACAATCACCGGTTTCATCCATCAGTCATCATAACATTCATAACCTCCGAACCGAAGTCTCAAACCAAACTACTCAAACTCGCAACTGAACTGATTGTAAACAGCGAAGCGAACTCTGAGCAAACTTTACACATTTTTTGGATACTTTATCACACCAATCTAACTTATTATAAAATTCTGCATTACCTTTCGATTTCTCTTTTTCGTTACCCGAACCTACTTTTAGAATTATGATTAATTGAACGACTGCTGTCTTCAAGTTCCAAGTCCGGGATGATATCACTTTCGCCGGCACTTATCTGCAGGTGCTAAACGTAGGTAATTAAACTTAGTGGAAAGTGTTTCCATCATTTTGAATCATGTGTAAAGGACACCGCGCTTTGCTTATGGGAACTGGCTCCCAGTCAAATTTTTTTAAATTGAAATATGTTGCGGAAAAGTGTCTCCTGAGAAAAAGCTCTCACGGGTGGAAAAAAAATAATGACAGGATTTCGAGATATTCGCGTCTAAAGTTGGGGACTATATGCCCGGTGCTTCGTATTCTCGTACGTAGCAGGCCGCTTAACTACTACGCCAACTGGAAACCTTCTCGGTCGAATCGCCCGACTCAGCGCGCATTGATAGAACTACTTCCTTTTGCAGTCCCTCCTAACTGCTTATTTGTTTACCCCACACACACTGCTTCGCCTTGACGGCTATGCTTCCCCCCCCCCCCCAATCAATATAAATAAATCAATGAATAATAAAAGGGAAATAAACAAATAAACAAAAAAAAAAAAAAGGACTCAAAAACTAGATGTCAAATATTGCGAGAGAAACAACGATGAAATATTATTAATCGGAACTACATTTACAATGAGGGAGAGAGAGGGAGAGAGCAGATAGTTTGCAGAGAAAAAGAAAACGTTGATGTAGGTAAGTAATCAGTTTAGGGAGTGGTCAAGATGAAGCATGGCCGTCGAGGCAGAGCAGTGTGTGTGGGGTAAACAAATAAGCAGTTGGGAGGGACTGCAAAAGGAAGTAGTTCTATCAATGCGCGCTGAGTCGGGCGATTCGACCGAGAAGGTTTCCAGTTGGCGTAGTAGTTAAGCGGCCTGCTACGTACGAGAATACGAAGCACCGGGCAAATAGTCCCCAACTTTAGACGCGAATATCTCGAAATCCTGTCATTATTTTTTTTTCCACCCGTGAGAGCTTTTTCTCAGGAGACACTTTTCCGCAACATATTTCAATTTAAAAAAATTTGACTGAGAGCCAGTTCCCATAAGCAAAGCGCGGTGTCTTTTGGAGAGCACCTAATTACATCTGTACAGATTTTGGACAGTTCTGAACCTGGTGTAGGTGTAGTGTGCAATTTCTAAGTAGATCCACTGTCTAGTGTAATGTAGGTTAGGAATGTAAATCATTGTGCCTCTAGGTAAGTACATACTCATCAAATTGATTGGAACTCAGATTTGTGGATTGCTCCTCTGTGATTTCATCGTTCATTTCATTCAGCTAAATCAAACGTAGGTAAATCTTGTATCAGCCAACCCCGTCACAGTTTTTCCCTATCTTGTTGCACTTTATGTTTCCGCTGTCGGCAGATACCATTCTTCTCTTCATTACATTTGGTAGACTACAGTCAATGATCACTCCACTGGTTTGATGTAAATACCTAAATGCCATCCCTAATGATTCCTGCTGTTCATCCTAAGGCAACGATCAAGTTTCCCAACAATAACATAATTTACGGAAGAGCTGCGACGTTCTAAGTTGATTGCCAGTGAACGAAAAGTAGTTATGAATAAATTAGTTCTGCATTTCATTTGTCTTTGCAAAATATTTGAAGGTTGAAAGCAGATACTACTAAAACAATTAAATCTGATAAGGCATGGTGTAACTGAACCCCCGTTAT
Source organism: Trialeurodes vaporariorum (assembly GCA_011764245.1). Classification (NCBI taxonomy): domain Eukaryota; kingdom Metazoa; phylum Arthropoda; class Insecta; order Hemiptera; family Aleyrodidae; genus Trialeurodes; species Trialeurodes vaporariorum. Next base: position 45,969,909 of record VMOF01000111.1, read on the forward strand.
TTAAGTGTTATCACGTTTTGCTGATAGCTTCTCAATTCTTAAAAATAAAAATATCCAGCAAATTAAGTAATTTTACTAGTATGATGCGAATTAATTTCAGTCCCAGAAGGGCTCATAGATCTAACGTTAGCTGAAAGAACATCTAACTGAATCTGTTGATGCTAGCCGCAAATACAGGAATTTTAGGAATGATCACCAGCACTTTGCACAACGCAAGTTGCATTACATGCAGTTAACCTGTAGGCTGTGAGAGATAGGCAAGAGTCAATGAGAGATAGGTAAGAGTCAATGTAACATGTCTTGTTAGAGTTGGAATGTCTGGTTATACAAATAAGGTTTTAAAAGGCAAATTTTTGATGACAATAGTAACTCCAGGTTGGTTTACATCAGACTAACTTAGCTTGCCGCAGCGGCCTTCCTGTTTAATTTACATTAAATTATTTCAATAAAGGCCATCAAGTGAAACTTAGTGCCATTTAGTTATAAATCTCATTACTCAGGAACCTCCTGTTAATTTTCAACAATGAGCACTCTTAACAACTACGTAGAATCATAGATTTGAATTAAATAATGAGTAACTTTGACCTGAGAATGCCTGAAACTTAAGTTAACACAACTAAGTTGGCTGATTTCAGCAGAACTTAAAGGAGCCAATCTAGGAGTGTTGCCCATACCTAATTTAATCTAACATCGTCGCGAGGGTTGATGAGGTAGGCTAGATGGTTAAAATAGACGCTCATAATTTCATGAGCTCAAAAGTGTAGCATTGAGAGCTGATTGTCTAAGCTGTCTCTAAAATCAACCATTGCTGAAAGGCAGGAATAGAACAAACCATTCAAAACAGATTGAAGTTTATTAAGACATTTAAACCGTCAACTGTGCCAATCAAAGTAACAATGGAAGAGTTGAAACGCGCTAAATAGACCACTTCCTTAGGAACACAAGTAGCACAACATTTACATCTTAACCATATAATAGGGGAGAAGCTCGCACGGGGGGGGGGGGGGGGTTCGAAACGCATTTTTCCATTTTTGGCGGGAAAAAGCCTATAAAAGGTACACAAATAAGTTCAGATTCTAAAAGAGCAACTCATTGCCGACATTTTTACACCGGTAACTTTTTCTGGAAAACCCCAATTTTTGGGGTTATGGGCCCTTTCGGGGGGAAATTTTCATTCGGCCACTGTGACCACACTATTCAATATTTTTCAAAAAACTAAAATCCATCTGGAAGAAGAGATTAAGAACTTTCGATTGATGTCCCACATAATACCAAAAAGTGAAAATTAAAGGGCCCCCCAGTAGAATCCAAAATTTGGGGGTCTTTGAGCCTCCCCACGTAAAAAAAGTCAAATAGCAAGGTATGGCTTGTGATACATCGATCAAAAGCCCTCAAAGAGTAGAATAAAAACGCAATCCAAAATCGTCTACAATCATTTTTCAAAATGGGGGCCTTTTAAAAATTCTGGGTGTTCAAAGGAAAGTCCTGGGAAAAGAGTCCAAGGATGAACGATACATAGTTGAAAGGCCCTTTAAAAAAAAGTAAACGAATGACGCAAACCGCAAATCATTCCGCCTCTTCAATCAAAAGTTATGACCGATTGAAATTTAAGCACCCTTGAAAAGGCCTTATTGAGCCCCTTAAGTTTCAATCGGTCATAACTTTTGATTGAAGAGGCGGAATGATTTGCGGTTTGCGTCATTCGTTTACTTTTTTTAAGGCCTTTCAATCTATGTATCGTTCATCCTTGGACTCTTTTCCCAGGACTTTCCTTTGAACACCCAGAATTTTCAAATGGCCGCCATTTTGAAAGTAATGATTGTAGACGATTTTGGATTGCGTCATCTAATTCTACTCTTTGAGGGCTTTCGATCGATGTATCACAAGCCATACCTTGCTATTTGACTTTTTTTACGTGGGGAGGCTCAAAGACCCCCAAATTTTGGATTCTACGCGGGGGGCCTTAATTTTTCACTTTTAGGTTTTATGTGGCCATCAATCGAAAGTTCTTAATCTTTTTTCAGATGGATTTTATTTTTTTGAAAAAATTGAATAGTGTGGTCACAGGGGCCGAATGAAAATTTCCCCTCGAAAGGGCCCATAACCCCAAAAATTGGGGTTTTCCGGAAAAAGTTACTGGAGTAAAAATGTCGGCAATGAGTTGCTCTTTTAAATCTGAACTTATTTTTGTACCTTTTATAGGCTTTTTCCCGCCAAAAATGGAAAAATGCGTTTCGACCCCTCCCCGGGGGGCCTCGGGGGGCTTTGAAAATATTTTAATTGAATTCTTTGGGGTCAATTCCCTATCTGACTTTTTTGTTTCAGCTCTCTACTCCCAGCCGTTTTTGAGAAAAAGTACCTACACGGGTGGTCTGGAACACCCTGTATATTCTTCTCATAACACCTGCCTGAAGGGGTCAATCAGTAGGCAACCTGCTTCACGGTGTGGGCCAAGAAGTTTGAAAATACATTGACAAAATAGGAAAATAACTTTTTTAAAACTTAATTGAAAAGCATGATTTACTGATTGAAATTATTCCATAGCTTGGTGCTAACCATCCTAAGCTTTATAGCAAGAGCAATATAGGATTTATGTGGTTTGCCACTCAAAAAGACCACAGGCATTTTAAATAAAATTCAGAGTCAAGGACCTGGCACGAAAGGGGTGCGCGGGCAATCTAAACTGGAAATTTACGTAAGGTTGGAGTGACAGCCAAATTCTTTCAATATATCAACCTACCAGAGCTCAAAAAGAGAAAAGGTGGGTACTTGGGCCTTTCTGGTATTATCTAGCGGCATGATCCTTATCTTTTATGGCACTCTTTAATGCTTCAGGTTTGAAGTGCTCCCCCAGAAATCTAAGTTTTCGAGTAAAAATCATTGTAAGAATCAAACCCGTTTTCCCAAAAAGGCGTGAAGTTTACCCCAAAAAATTCGTCGGGACGAAAGTGCAGAACAAAAACGGTCAAGCAAAAAAAACCCTACTCCGTTGTGTTTTATGGCTTAAAACGATCTGATATGATGCCACACAACGGTCAAGTCTGCTGCTTGAATTGACTCTCAACACGGTGGATGGAATTTACCTCCTTGTAATTATTCAAGTAACTTTTCTCAAGTTTAAATAATACCTTTCGACCTTCAACCCGTATCTTTGGTCTAAAGTACCGGGCACCACCGCAGTCCCCACTCGCTCGAGTATCTAACTGTAAATGGGTTTGGAGCGCCTTCAATTAATTTGAGACTTCTCCTGCGTACACTAAGTATGTATCAATTGCATTGTCACCTCTGCTAAGGCGATGGCTGTCGTCCTCTCCTCTGTAAATAGAGTCTCTCACAATCAACGACGCTTGGCTGACACCGCTACCGGGCCGCGGTGCGGCGAGTACTTCTTAAATTTTACAAAAGTACTTGGTGTTGATCGCTTCGCTGTGCGAATTGAAAAAAATTGGGAAATTGGGGGGGAAAAATTTAATCAAAAAAAAGAAAAAATAAGGGGGAAATACTTGAGCCTTGACTCTTTTTCCCGACAGCTCCGCCTTAGCCCATGTCTTCTTGGCTCGACTCTCCACTCAATCAAATTGTCCAATGTCACGGTTCAAGTATTTCCCCCCTTATTTTTTTAATTTCTTTATTGATTAAATAATTTTTCCCCCGCAATCATTCCAATTTTTTTCAATTCGCACAGCGAATCGATCAACACCAAGTACTTTTGTAAAATTTAAGAAGTACTCGCCGCACCGCGGCCCGGTAGCGGTGTCGGCCAAGCGTCGTTGATTGTGAGAGACTCTATTTACAGACAAGAGGACGACATCCATCGCCTTAGCAGAGGTGACAATGCAATTGATACATCCTTAGTGTACGCAGGAGAAGTCTCAAATTAATTGAAGGCGCTCCAAACCCATTTACAGTCAGATACTCGAGCGAGTGGGGACTGCGGTGGTGCCCGGTACTTTAGACCAAAGATACGGGTTGAAGGTCGAAAGTTATTATTTAAACTTGAGAAAAGTTACTTGAATAATTACAAGGAGGTAAATTCCATCCACCGTGTTGAGAGTCAATTCAAGCAGCAGACTTGACCGTTGTGTGGCATCATATCAGATCGTTTTAAAGGGCATAACATTTTAAGACTTTCGGCACAAACCGGAGGTCGATATCGTTTTTCGTCTTCGATATATCGATAGTCAAAGTTCGATTTTGACCCATTTTCCAAAAATCAGAACTCCCGTTTGAAAAGTCGGAATTTAGAAAACTAGGAGTCAAAAATACTCTGACAAGCAAGTACTTTTCAAAAAAAAATACGGTTTTGATATTAGTCTAGTCTTAGAGCAAAATTATTTAAAAAAAATTACCCCTCAGGGGGGCTATCTCAAAAATTCCGAGCCACGACCCCTATCGAGTGATACATCGCTTGAAAGAGCACCCAAAACTAAGCATTTTGGTGCAAACCGCGGGTTGATATCGTTTTTGGTTTTCGATATAACGAAATTTGCCAATGGGTAAAAATCCAACTTTGTCATTCGATATATCGAAAACCAAACACGACATCGACCTGCGGTATGCGCCAAAATACTCAGATCTGTGTGTCCTTTTAAGCGATGTATCACTCGATAAGGGTCGTGGCGCGGAATTTTCGAGATAGCCTTTTAAGGGGTAATTTTTGTAAATAATTTTGGGGGCCCTAAGACTAGACAAATATCAAAACCGTAATTTTTTTGAAAAGTCCTTGCTTTTTAAAGTATTTTTGACTTCTAGTTTTATAAAATCCGATTTTTCAAACGGGAGTTCTGATTTTTGGAAAATGGGTCGAAATCGAACTTTAACTATCGATATATCGAAGACGAAAAACGATATCGACCTCCGGTTTGCGCCAAAAGTCTTAAAATAATATGCCCTTAAAACGACGTATCACAAGATAGGGGTTGGGCTCGGGGGGATGAAAATTGTGAGTTATGGGGTGAACCCCCCCCACCCCCACCCCCCCCCCCTTAGGGGTACCCCCTGGAAATTTTGGATACTCCAAAGAGTAGTTCCCATTAACTTATAAACATCCCTCAAGTTTCTTTTTTTTATTTTCAACATTTCAAAGGTTAAACGGGGGGGGGGGGGTACGACTTTCCTCACACCCTGTATATTTTGCGTTTAACTCCTTTTCATTTAAACTTGGCAATGATTATCGAAGATAACATTTTTTTTTTTTTTTTTTTTTTTTTTTATGAGCATGTGTCTGCTTATTTCCCTCCCCTGCCTACATATTGCCGTGCCCAATATAGTGCCTTGATGCTCTCTACTCCTGCCACACGACTGACCCAATAAGAAACAGGTTCATGAATTTGTCCATCTCTTCCCACTCATTTGATCCCAAGTGATGGAGAGAGAGGCCGCAACACGTACCTTTGACCACTATTTTTATCCTTTTTCAACGCTTGCAGTCAAAAGAGTAAAGAAAAAAAAAACAGGCAAAATCCTAAATCTACCTCTGTCCAATCAAAATAATAGTGGCAGCGCTTCGTAAAAAATCATACGAAAATATGGCTTTAACTTTTTAACTTATTTTTCAATTCAACATTGCTTTCAAAATGAGAAGCGAAAGAAAATTAAAAAATCAGGATCTCCCACTGTCCGATTACAGTAAAATCAGCAGCACTTTATGAGGGCAATTTCTCAACTTATGATCTTGCTTACCCCGCAGTTGAGGCAATGAAGCGTGGATTACACGGTCAAAAGATTATTGGTCGATATGAAAGCCATTGATATCTTTTGATGCGATATCAAATACAAACGTTCACTCTGTGATGCAACTCCGTTTTGACGCATACTCAGCACATGATGGGCGAACTTTTGTGCCTGAATCTGGACATCCATCATCGGACGCACCAATCCCATCGGGAGCACCAACTCCCCACAAGAGGACTTACGATGCTCAACTGAGCTAGATTAGGAATCCCAATGGAACCCAGGGGTAAAAATGGAAAGTATAAGTTACTTGTAACAGGGTTAGTAGGTTACTAACTTCTACTTTTTTTTGAAAAACTAACATTTAACAACGTTGATAGAGATCTGTACCAACGTTAGTACGAAGCTGTAACAATATTAGTACAAATCGGAGCTGACCTTAGTTAGAAACCGTGTTTACAATTCTTACTCCAACATATAAATTGTTTGACTTTCTCATCCATTTTTGCAGAACTTTAAAAATATGTTCCTGGTAGAAATTGCGATACTGAGGGTCGTACAACCCTGAAACGCGATGCTCGAACGACCCTCCGACTGATGGTCGTACGACCCTAGGATTGATTGTTGTACGACCATGGTATGACTCTTGTCTCACAATCTCATCAATGTAATACAGCGGTTTTACTTCTGACACTCGAAACCAATGAAATCGTAGTCTGACATTCATTTAAAAATCATGCAGCAGTTGCAACCAGTCCAATTTCATAAGTCAGTAAACAAAACAAAAACAAAAAGATTGTGAAAACACTCACCAGAATTGCGACGATTATCCAATTATTTGAAAGTTTTCAAGCCGCACAACACTGACTCGCAAATCATATTTCAACCGTACGGTATCACAGCCATTTTTACCAGATGATAAATCACTAAGAGACACTTTCCGATGCTTGAAATTTACTCACTAAGAAAATTAAAAAAAAAAACAAAAAAACAAATTCAACCGAAAACTTGCAGTCTTCAATTTCAAAGCAATAGAAAGCCCAACTGTTAACTCTCCAAAAATAAATGCCGCGTATACTTTAAAGAACGATAGAAGAAAAGAATCAAACTTATTCGAAGCTCTGAGCAAGTTGTCGACAGGAATTCTAATTAATCTAATTTGTAGCGATCGCGTAAACAACGGCATGAGGCATTCCTTCCATGAAACCTGCGCCTTTCGACAAACTTTCCCCTGTGAGATGGTTCAATGTTTCTACCACAGTCCCTACAGCATAAAACTGTACTTCCACTAGCTTGATATGTTTCAGGGCTGTAGCAGAGAACAATACTCAACAGGGTGAGGTCCCATAATTCATGACAGAAGCAAGGGGCTCCTGAAAATGTAAATCATAATTCCAAGTCAGAGCTATCAGAAATCATTCTGTTTCATAATTATTTTAATCCAGACATAATTGGAGAGTAGGGTTCCGACTCGAAGCACAGCCTTTGTCCAACATGCATCAAAACACGGAAGAGAGTATTTGGTCAGCAGCCAGTGGGAACTCTTTTGGTAACCAACTGCTCACTGATGAGTTTAGATGCATTTTCAGTAGGAACCTCAACTTACTTATCAAGATCGGTAATCAGAGCGCATACGTTCTAGCCAACCAGAGATACAGAAAGATTCTCTTTGTAAACATGAAACAAAGGAAAAATAAAGGTCTGCGAGATCTACAGAGAGGTAGAGGCTTGTTATGACTGATGGAGGCTACTCCTAGCAGTTTCCTCATTCCGATCAGTTCAGACAAAACACTCACACCATCCTGGCTGACCTAAGTGAGACATTCTATCATAAAGAACGATGCATGCTTCACTGCATTCCAGTCAAAAAAATTATCCAGTAAAAGAGTTACTGGTTACGAGCCGGTAGATAAAATTTTTGAGCCCCATAAGTCATCAGAGGAATGAGCTCATTCAAAAGTATAAATAATTGGCAAAGAATCTGGTGGAGGTTTTAAATGAATGCAGTTTTCAAAAAATTCAGCGAGACTGTCAGTGAACTTTTTCTGCTGCGAGTAATTTCAATGACATGACAGAGCAAGTGCAGGAAACAAATTACCTACTTCTGTGTACTTACATAGTCGGTACTCATAACAGTCATTTCAATTTCCTTAGAATCGAATATCAACTAAGTGTAATAAATAGTTCAATACTCACCCCGTTTTCAAATTGGGTCGATGGGAAGGTCTAAACAGAGGACGTAGAGAATAATTTGATTTGATTTACTTTACGAGTTAATTAACGGGGCTGTTGCACACTTTTGCTACAGACGTTTGAACCATGTATTATTATGTAAATTGTGACGAGGAACACGATGAAATCATTGAAAATTCGAAAAGTTTACTAATAAGAGCAGAAAAAGCACTTTTAATTTTCGTGAAATTTGAATTTCGCGGTCGGAAAACTTGACTCTGTGACGTAGCTACGCGGACCCCGCTCGCCGGCCGTCCCCTCCACTGTGTATTCATACGGCTTCAACTCTGTTTCACTGCGATATTAGGAAGCTCTAAACGCCTTCAATATTCTGAATAGATAACTTTTCGTGCTTCTTACTTCTCCACCAAGACTGATTTTTGATGAGTCTTCGGTGAAATACTCTTTTTATCAACTTTATTATTGTGTAAATCATAACAAATAATACCTATCCACGGGCCGGCCTGACACGCATATGAACAGTTTTTCTCTCACTGGTTATTCGTTTAGATCGCGCTTCCTCAAGCATGGATCTTGGTTTTCTTGCTCAATTTCTTTACCAGATAGTCTAAGCTCTCATATTACCTTGCTGTTTGTTGTGATTTTAAGTGTTCGTGAAAATACAACCATCTAAAAAGTGCGCGTTTACAGGTCCAGGAAACGGAGGTTTCAACGTTGTGTCTACATACATTTTATGGGATTCACAGGACTGCATTTCTCCCGAAATCTTCGTACAATCATTCCATTGTTCTCTCAAACTTTCCCCAAACTCCCATCATGCAAATTATGTTTTCAAAATCAATTCTCAAATCCCAATATGCCGTGATGGAGATCACTAGTTTCCTTCAGCACATCCACTCAGCGTATTCTTGTCACAGTGCCTTTCTTGTAGTCTGAGCTATTGTTTTCGCACATTTTATTCTCTGATCAAAGTATTTTTACTCTCCTTCATCATCAGTGTGACTGCAAGAGTTTGTTCAATTCACCTTCTGTTCTAGTCTAACTGCAATCACCTTTTTTGTGGTTGCGGAGATGAGATCCCCCACCTATGACAGGTCCACTATTTATGTCTCAGAGAACTGATGCAGAGCGTGACAGTCACTTTCTGTAAGAGAATTTTGATTTCTGAAGCTGTTCAAATCACTCTTTGTTTCAAATTAATCAATCACCACCTATTGTACTGCGGTGAATCCTATTGAGTGAGAAGGTCCAACCTACAGTTGTTGCTCTTGGGCGTTCAAAGTCGAGGCCCTTATTCTGTAGAAGCTGAGGCACTTCCCATCTTCATCAAGCCAGTTTTCGGTACTTCTGATTTAATTATCTTGTACAATGAGTTTTAATTAGTGTCAATATTTTAACTCGGAGCTGCCACAATCTTCCGACATATGCAACACCGAGCTTCTAAGGTAACCAGGCGAACGTTTATTTGTCAGTAAGTATCATGTGTGTCTTTACTTAAATACTCTCTTGCTGTTAGAGCATGCTATTTTTCACCGAAGGTAGATGCTTTGAAGGGCTCTGTGACCCTGACGGGTAAGTAAATTGGTCATGATAAGTGTGATTTATCTACATTCTGTCACAGTAGAAGTGTTTTAATTTACTACTGCATTCTGAAGTAATTACTTGAAAGTAGGGATCCTACTAAACAGTGATAGAGCCAAAGACATTACAGAAGAAGACTGGCCCCTAGCAGCAAGATTTGAAGCCGGCTACTGACATGGGCAGGGCTTCCCCGCTCGGGGGTATGAACCAAATTAACATTGCGTCTTATGGAGCCGATACATAAAACTGTTTCAAAAGAATTTTAATTACTGTTAGTTTTCAAAAGTACGCAGATATGATATGCAGCTTATGCCAGAGTTGAGATCGACGACCGTAAACGAATGTTTCGGTCAATTTATCCGCTAAATATTTACGATTGAAAGTACGGCAGAGAGGTTATGAGTGCTAAAGTAAACAATGAGCCACCGATCGTTAACTTCGGTTATTAAGGAACGGACGCTTTAAATTGATCCAAATTTCTGGTTTAAATGTATGGTATACTATACTGTACAACATATGTGAGACTCAACACGGTTATTCGCAAGGATAATTGACTAAAATAGGTTTGAAGAGTGAGGCTCCATAAGAGCTAATGTTAATTTGGTTCATACCCCCGCGGGGGGAAGTGCCCTGCCCATCAGCCCGTGCCAAGACCGGCTTCGCTTTTCCCCCGTGCAAAGAGATAGCAGCGGCCAGTCTTCTTCTATAATGTCTTTGGATAGAGGGCATAATATGGCTATGTTTCCATTTTGCCTTTTTAAAGTCAAGAGAAAGGTCGAAATATTTTGGGTGCAAAGTGCATTCTCTCTGATCGATGTTTTTCCTGGGTTTAAATGGACAAAATGTCGCGTTTCTAGATGACACACATCGATACTACAACTAACTTGCTTCAGTTTGAAGGTGTCTTTTTGCTGCGTTTTATATTTTCTTTCCTCTCACTACATACAGCTCAGTTCAATTATTAAACAACCTATGATTACCCAAGTGATCTTATTAATGCAAAGTTTTAAAGCTTTCACTTACCCCTTTCTTACAGGATTGAGCATTTCCGTGCAAGGAATATCATGGGAAAGAAAGTCGATGATGGGTTCACGGAGGCTGATGGTGACAATTTACCTTCAGATGCTTGCCTGTTTCTTCCAAAGCTCTTCGTTTCTTAGCCTGGAGATGAGAAACATAGAAACGCTGAGGTAAGTTGTCTTCTCATCATATCTATTTGCCTTTTATACACCTATCAAAATTTGAGATTCAAGAGGTTTCAACGGAAATTTTTATTCGGCTCTTTGCACTGAGGAGAGCTCATTACACTCAAAGCAGCCTAAGTGATGCCTCTGAACATTAGAGCATGACTCGTTTTAAGGACATTCATCAAAATATTCTTAAGCCTTGCTAAAATTGGTATAGCTAGCTGTGTAAAGTTCTCATTTTTTATGTCACGATGGGGCAGTTGCGAGGATCTGAAATGTTGCGTTTTTACATAGAAAATGAAAGTACTTAGCGAGCAGTGAACAAAAATGACTTTGGTTTTTTCTTAAGTGCAAGCGTTAAAAAAGAGGAAGGGGGTCTCGCACGTATGACAACAGCTGAGGTGAGGTTAGGAAATTGCTAACTCTTTGTAAATTGCGTGATTGTTTTACCATTCGAACTTAAGGTGATTCTATGGCAAACTCCTGGAAATTTTAATCCGAGAGGTGGCGTTACTTGTCGCTGGCTCCGAAAATAGCCGTTTTTAACGGTTTTCGGCTGTTTTCTCTGAGCAGACGAATAATAGACAAAAAATCGCATTGTCAGCACCTACATAATCTTTTGCTCGATTTTTTGAGCCAGAAACGGGCTAAATTGGTTCAGAATTAAAGACGTTTTTATGGGAAGAAAAAATCAAATGTAATTTGGAGTTGTATCAGTAAAGATTACAGGTGAAACCGAAACCAGCACCAGCAACCAGTACGGCGTACCTTGCACTGCTGTTGGCTATGTTGATAGATAGTGGGATCAACCAGAGCTTATTTGCTGTAAAAAAAATAATTGAAAAGGAAATAACAAATCGTCGGGCGGATAAGCCCTTATTTGAATCTATTTGTGTCGACAGATCTGATGGGCTTTTTCTTTTCCCAATGGGCTTTTGTTCCATGTTTTCAAAGTAAATTTTTTGATGTCGTTAATTGGTTAACATGATGTGCAAATTGTTTCTTATTAAAAGTTGCCAAGATTGACACGGAGTGAAACTTGGTTTATTTTGCTGCTTAGAAAAAGAGAGAGAAATTTGCTGACAAGTCAGTTCATCTTTTCAGTGGTATGTTTGGCAATAGAGACTTGCACCGATTACGAGTGCTCGTATCAAAAGTCGAAGCAGAGCTCGATTAAAAATGTTCAGAATGTTTGGCCAGCGTTATAACTCAGATTGCACGTAGAAATCGAATGAAATGAATTTCAGAGCTTCGGCTTTTTATTAAAGAGAGCTAAAAATAGGTGCATCAAAGACTCAGGCAAGCTTTCTTTTGAATTGAAGGAACAAAATTGAAAACTGGCTAACGATCAGCATTTGAGCTCCACCACCACCTCTAAAACAAGCTTTATGTTGACATATAACTATATCTTGTTTTCTGGTCACAGGACCACTGAAGGCTTTTTGGCTGAAACAGCAAAAAAATTCAGAAAACTGGGTTGGGACAAAAGGGAAAAATCTGGGAAGTAAATAAAAATAACATGTGGGATTAGCTTTGACCACTTAAAGTAACAAAAGAAATAAAAGCATATAAAAAAAATAAAAATGAAGAAGAAAAAAGAAGAACCCATAGAGAATTCAGGCTAATATTGACCCTTAACTCAGTAATTACATGCATCTACTTGTCTGTAGATCTCGCAGACCTTTATTTTTCCTTTGTTTCATGTTTACAAAGAGAATCTTTCTGTATCTCTGGTTGGCTAGAACGTATGCGCTCTGATTACCGATCTTGATAAGTAAGTTGAGGTTCCTACTGAAAATGCATCTAAACTCATCAGTGAGCAGTTGGTTACCAAAAGAGTTCCCACTGGCTGCTGACCAAATACTCTCTTCCGTGTTTTGATGCATGTTGGACAAAGGCTGTGCTTCGAGTCGGAACCCTACTCTCCAATTATGTCTGGATTAAAATAATTATGAAACAGAATGATTTCTGATAGCTCTGACTTGGAATTTTGATTTACATTTTCAGGAGCCCCTTGCTTCTGTCATGAATTATGGGACCTCACCCTGTTGAGTATTGTTCTCTGCTACAGCCCTGAAACATATCAAGCTAGTGGAAGTACAGTTTTATGCTGTAGGGACTGTGGTAGAAACATTGAACCATCTCACAGGGGAAAGTTTGTCGAAAGGCACAGGTTTCATGGAAGGAATGCCTCATGCCGTTGTTTACGCGATCGCTACAAATTGGATTAATTAGAATTCCTGTCGACAACTTGCTCAGAGCTTCGAATAAGTTTGATGCTTTTCTTCTATCGTTCTTTAAAGTATACGCGGCATTTGTCTTTGGAGAGTTAACAGTTGGGCTTTCTATTGCTTTGAAATTGAAGACTGCAAGTTTTCGGTTGAATTTGTTTTTTTGTTTTTTTGTTTTTTTTTTAATTTTCTTAGTGAGTAAATTTCAAGCATCGGAAAGTGTCTCTTAGTGATTTATCATCTGGTGAAAATGGCTGTGATACCGTACGGTTGAAATATGATTTGCGAGTCAGTGTTGTGCGGCTTGAAAACTTTCAAATATTTGGATAATCGTCGCAATCATGGTGAGTGTTTTCACAATCTTTTTGTTTTTGTTTTGTTTACTGACTTATGAAATTGGACTGATTGCATCTGCTGCGTGATTCTTAAATGAACTCATGACGCTGTAATTTGAATGGACAAACAGACAACCTAACTTTTTCTACAACCGTGCAGCTGTTTTTTATTTTTTCACTGATTTTTAGAGCCATGAACCTCTAAAACTTGATGAGAATTGAGCTCAGGACTTTGCTGATAAAATTCGATGGCTCAATAAATCAGCGAATAAATGAGAGCATAGCTGCGCGCGATCAAAGAAAAAGCCTAGTTATTTGAGGAGGTGATATTCAGAGGACAGGATAAAGATGCGCATTTTTGAAATGCGACAGAGGTGATGCTAGCAAGCAGATTCGAAGATCCCCGATACGTGCCTGGAATAACCTTTAACTCATTATAGTTTGAATAAGAATTTTTCAACCTGGAAAAATTTTTCGGGTCTAAATGGGAAATTCGTTTATAATACAGTTCCTAATCTTGTAATGCTGAAAAAATACTTGTCTAGCCAGATGGACGGCCGTTATGTGCCCCCCTTCCTTGCGTCCAATTTGAAGGCGGCGTTTTTCCATCAGATCGAAGGAGTCTGAAAAAAGCGCCTTCAAATCGAACGGACACCAATAGCAATACCTCGGTTGTGAGGGTCCCCCGTCTGTCACACTCATGGGATAAGATAGATAGAGTCCCTTGATGGAAATATTGTATAGGGAGTACCGACACGACGCTTTATGCATTTTGACAGGAGTCAATTTTGTCGACCGCGTGAACGAATTTGAAGGTAAAGTTCGACAGTGGACCAGTGGTGAACTGGCGGATTTGCCGGCATTCCGGTCCGTTCCCATACGTTCCTCTACAAATCGACTCCTTTCGTGTGGAGCCTTCGATGTCGTCGACTCCTGCTCGACTCCGTGAGAGCCTAAAACCAACGACCAATCACAACTCGTTGAGCTCGTGTCGGTACTCCCTATACAATATTTCCATCAAGGGACTCTAAAGATAGCATCACGTAACTACCTCCAAAACTCTATGAATTTGTTACGTTCAAAAATAAATCAAACAAATTGTAAGTTAAAGTAACTCTCAAAAATTCCTCAAGTTCTGAAAATTTCTCTAATTTTACTGATATCTTAAATGTCATCACTTTTTAAGTTCGACAAATTTTGGTCAAGTATTTCCAAGTTTTGTCGAGATCACGGGTTAACAATTTTTCTACATCCAAAGTTGATACAGAATATGAAACTACTCTACCAACATCAATAAAAGCTAATGTTAGTAAGTATTGATCTTACAAATTCTACTAACATTCATAAGAAATCAACTATCAACTATTCGATATATCTATCAACAACGCTAAATACTAACGTTGGTACAAGTCTGTATCAACGTTAATACAAGTTGTATCAACGAAGGTAGAACTTGTAGTAACCTTGTACTAACTTTTATTCGTCATTTTTACCAGGGGTGTGTAGATTCCAGAGCAATAATTTATTTCGTATCAATGTAATCGATTTAATATTAACCTGCAACCATTTGGTAAATAACGACCACTTTTCTCTAATTGCAACGAATCTAAAACGAAGAACCACGATTTTGGTTGCCATTTGTGTTACGAATAAAAAGCAATGTCCAGTCCGTCTCGCCTTCGCCACGACTATCAACAAAAGTTGGGGCCAAACTTTTGATAGGGTTGGGTTAGATATTGACCAAAATCGACCAATATGTGGGCACGTCCAACTGTACGTTGTCTTATCGCGGAGTCGCTCAACAGATGGTATCAAAGTGTGAATTGTGGGAGGGAAAACAAACTAAACCGGATACAAAAGAAATGAAAAACATAGTTTTCCAAGAGGTCCTGGAAGAGCAGAGGAATCAATAGTCAACCATTTTAATCGGCATGCTATTCTTTTCTTTAATTTCTTTTCTCAGTTTAACAACGCTGTTTTGTTTTGCATGTTGATTTGTAATAATTAAGGCGGCGCGTAGTGCCTCCGAAAGTTGGGCCGAGGGGCGGAGCCCCCTAGTTATCAATTAAGCTAGTAAAAAATGAGTGATAGATGACCAGACTTGCAAATATTTACAAATAGTCGTTGATGTGGCACCGTGTCAATAACATCTGGAAGAATTCGACTTTCATTCACACAAAGTCCAATTTCTCTGGCCGCAAAAGATGTTGCAGTGCCCACTGTTGTTGGAATGCATGAAATGAAGGCAGCCAATTGGCAGAGGGCAACATTTATTTGTCTTAGAGGACACCTAGAGAAGAAAGATACGAAAGGATGTAAACAGATATACTGTTGAAAATGGTTCATCAATTTTATGTCAACCATAGAGTACGTATGTTCCAACCGGGTCATGGATTTTGATAAGATTGTGTCCGGTAATTTTCACCACATTTAGTTGCCCAAAACGTATTTGTTCTTATGTATTTAAATCATTGGCCCCGGAAGCAACTGACTTGCAATTGACTGTAGAGAGTTTCTTGTACTGAGCGTCAAATGTTTATATTTCATACGTGTTTAACGTAAATTATATGTAAGTCGGGTTGCTTATTTAGTTGACCTTCGGTGACACTGTTGCAGTTTTTTTCTGTTTTAGAATTAATGCATTTTGAACCGGAACGATTTGATGGAACGATTTCATACTTTCTTGGATTGAAGTGCAATAATAATAGCTCCTGCAAAAATATTACATCTCCAGGGTCATGTTTTCCTATTAGAATATGCATAAAAGTTTCATAAAATTTAAAAAAGAGCCAATATCGGGGTTAAAAACAATTTTGAAAAAGCTACTTAAAAAAAAAAAAAAAAAACAGTAACTTTTGTTTCAGAAATTTGTCCTTTCATAAAAGATAGAATACTCCGGGAAATGTTTTCTTTTGAGATGGAAACAAAAAAGAGGACCACTTCCCACTTCACCTCGAGATAAGAAATGACTTTGAAATGAAAAAATTTGAATGAAAAAATTACCTCACTACAGTCAGCAAAAATATTCGATTACCACTAGGATCAGCAGTGATATCCATGAATGAAACTTAATGTTCCCATAAACTTTAACAGAATTTTTAAACAAATTGATTTGCCTTCCTGGCATAATCCTTTTGTGAAAAGCGCACTCTATAGCCTCTCGAGATTGAGTCGCAGTTTGGAGCCATACTTTAAGCGTTTAATAGTACGTCATTCAATTCAAATTTATCTATTCATTGTTACAACTGTCATTTTTTAAAAAAAAAAAAAAAATGTTCATTAGCTAGTAATTTGGTATGTGGCTTCTTGAATGGCTCCAAAACAGGCTCCAAAACATAAAATGGTCACTATTTGGAAAATTGATATTTTCTATAAAATAAATCATATGAAAATGAACTACTGTGGAAGAAAGGAAAACAACGCTTCAATTTTAAATTCTGCTATTCACTCAAACTGTTCGGTAGAAAATCAAAGCCAAGGAACGAATTTTTTGCACTTAGCACAAATATTAACCATATTGGATTTCAATTAATTGTAATCTTTGAACGAGTAGAAAATTGACTTCACGAAGTATTATCAACGTAATCAATTGCTGGATTGTTTTACAGTTGATGAACCTTGTCACCTCTGCTGTTAGCTACAATACCTTTGCATAATTGTTGAGGCCTAGCAATGCTCAGATTACCCTAATATATTTTTTTTTTTTAAATTTTCGTAAATGATACTGTTGCTATTAGCTTCCCTCTTAATCAAACCCAACATATTTTTGATATTTCTAGCCTGAGATATTAACTCTCGGGTTAGCCCCACAACAGATAGATCATCATTTTGCGGCTTCACGTCAGAAAACTCGATTTTATTCTCCTAACTGATTTATCCTACTCTTCAATATCTAAACTTATTCAACTCGAGAAAAAGATACACTCGACTGACATATGTTCCTTCCACAAGTAACAGAGACCTGGACTCACTTGTTGCATCAAACATTTTTTAGTGCCCGTATTTTAACCCAACTCTTCAAATTAACATTTCCGCTTAGAAAAAAAATTGGGGAAGTTTTTACATATGAAACAAATAATTAAAAGCACTCTAAAGCGACTTTTTATTTAATTAACACGTTGGTCAAAAACTGACGCTCTCTGAACCGATCCAATAGGCAGCCTACGCATTAAATGTAAACAACGCAAAGGTCAGATAAATTAACCCTTAGATGCAGTGGCGAAGCGTGCGCTTTGACAACGTTCCTTTTTACCCATTTAAACACATTAGAAAGGTCAAAATGCCTGGTCATCGCCGATGACTGAAGCGTTCGACTTTTTTGGTGAATTTAAATGGAGAAAATACCTAGCTTGTTGCCAAATTCCACGCTTCGCCACTGTTTAGATAACTAAGCTGAGTCAAATGGACCCACCGCCGTACGCTGAAATCAGCTGTCAGTAGCTGCTCACCGGTCATAAGAACTTAGGCTCCAGAAAGTGTTCCAAAGAAAGACTCAAAAATATGAATTTCATCATTTATTATGAAAAAAAGAACGAACGAGGGAAAGCGAAGGGACGAATTTTTCCGACTACCCAGAGAAAGGCTGAGTCAGGTCCCTAAGCACCGTTCGTTATTTTGATGTGATATTACTGTCAATTTGATATTTTTTGTTGGTAATTTTATGGTTGTGTGTTGTTAACAGTTGGCTATAGTGACCGTCTTGAGTTTGTTATTATTTTTTACTATAATTCTGCTATATTTTGGTTACTCCAAATAGATACTTTTTGCACAGCTTTAGTTGTGAAAGTTCCAAGTTTGGAATGAATTCGAAATTATTACTCCAGTTTGTGATGACTGCAATTTAATTTAATGGCACAAAACCTGGAGGAAGGGAAAATTGGAACGATCGAAAAACCCGCCGAACAAAGGGAGTCAGTAGAAAGACGAACAGCCAACGAGATGGTCAACCTACAGACTGATTCAAGCCCGTACGGGGTATGTTAGCCAACCTAACCTCTTGCTACCACTTCGCATGAAATCAAATCTAACTTTGAAACGAAAACCGATAAAAAACGACGAAAAACGATATCGACTTCCGGTTCGCGCCAAAAGTCTTAGAATTGTACGCCCTTTCAAACGATGTATCACAAGATTGTGGTTTTTGAGATAGCCTCCCTGGGGGCCTCCCTAGGGGGGTTGGAGGGTTTTGACACCCAAAAAAGAGAATTCATTAAAAATGGTAAGGAATGGTCTAAACCGCAACTCTTTATCTCAATTAGCAAGAAAAAAAACCAGGGGGATAAAAAACCACCCTGTATACACGCTGGAGTTCCCGGATTCACCACTTTAACAAGAGCGCGTCTACAAACGGTCAATTGTTTCGTAAAAGTGTGACCCCCCTCCCTCTTTTTTTGAGTTTGTGTTCTCATCAATTTTTATTCCTTTTCCTTTTTTTGCTGATAAACGGTTCATCTGACCAGTAATGATTTAATAAATCATTGATTTATCTATATCAAGGATTTCCTGGTGGGTGTATTTTCTCTGAAACTTAGGGTTCCAAAGGCCTTTGTTCTCATGATGTTCCTGTGTTCCATTTGTTCCTTTTGTTTCCTTGACCATTGCCTTTGAGAGCTTATGATGAAAAAACCTACGAGTATTCCCTCCCTCTCTCATATTTGACTGATATCTTATCACATCAATCCTCACTGCCATTGCAAGTTAATAGTAACAGTGCCTGTCACACATACATTGGGATTTTCTAAACTTTTTAGGGAAAAAACGCCGATTCGTCATCAAATCAAAAAGCTGCAATCTACTTTGTAGTTGTGACAGCTTATTAAAATTGGCCGCTTTACTTAGATATGCACAGTTATAAATCTTAGAGTTTCAGAGATAATCTTCCCCGCGAAACAAAAACCACTGGCGCAAATTGGTAATTACAAGGTTTTTAGATGCGGTAACACGCACCAACGAATACACATGCTAGGGAATAAAAATGCGGTAGCAAATAAAGTCACTCAAAATGAATAAAAGAGGTTTACTTCACAAACGTAATCAATTCGATAGTGAAATGACACTCTCACACAGTTGATGAAAACAAACAAGCAACGGTGGAGATTTAATGAATTACAAGGCTTTTGAACAGTAATTCTGTGTCGCATTTTCATGCATGATTGTATAACCAAATGCTCCTAAAAAAACAAAAAGTTCTACGAGAATATCTGTAATTACAAAACTATACATTATTTGATGATGCGTCGTGGGTACAGCTGTGACAAAGCGTGCATTTGGACACTTTGCATTTTGTCTTTTCTTAGCAGTGCCACTCTTCCAAAGAAGACAGCAGAACCATTCACAATTAGATTTTATATTACTTACCCTAATTCATAGGTATGAAAAACATAATTTTCCAGAACTTTTTTTTTTTTTTTTTTTTTTTTTTTTTTTTTTTTTTTATTTTTTTTTTGGAGCTAACATCTTGTATTTCTTTACCTCATGGAAAAAGTTGGTTGGATGACTTGAAATTTAGATTAATTAAATACTTCTTCTTCACTGACGAATTAGAATGGATACATATGATAAACCTGTCTCCTAGTAACAACGTGCTAATGGGCAATCAAATTTTGGCCGAACTGAGCTTTTTGCAAAAATATGAAGCATGCATTAAAAATGTTTGATAGTAAATTTCTTGGTCAAAATTAGTGAAAAAAATTGATAGCGTGAGGATCTCCAAGTCTGTGTTCTCGAGCAAAATATCGATGTGAAAAACCAGCCCGCAACAAGTAATCGTCTCTGAAAAAAGAAATAATTTCACATTGAAATTAGAGTCATGTGAATGATATTTGGATGCAGAAACAAATGTTGTTTAGAGACGACGCAGAACTTTTATTACATATTTTGGTATACTTCTTCATAATTTTCTTCCGCTGATAAATGTGTGCGTGGTTTTTAGCTCTGTTGGGTAAGCAAAAAAAAAAATACGCATACATTTATCGCAATTTTTTGTGTGTACTTTCGTTCCGATACTTGTTATTCTTCTACAACTTTGTGGAGGGTCCAGTCCTACGCGAAGTCGCGAGAAAATTACGTTGAAAGCATAGAATTTTGTCAAATAACGCCCTCAAACTCAACAAGTACTTTCAACAATATTCGAAAGTGGCGGTCAAATAAACGGGTCACAATGGGAGAATCCTATCTAATAACAGCTTTCCCTACCATGAATCACTTTTCGTATCACTTTTCGAAGGTTGCGATTAAATGGAAGTTTCGTATTGAGACCACTAATTCGATCGCCATCTTTGACTTTCTTATAAGAATGTTTTTAGCTTGCAAGTGAATTTTGGGACTTTTCAATGCTTTCAATGTCATTTTTGCGCAATTTTTCGTGGGTGCTGACCCTCCAGCCAAAGCGAAAGTTTCCAACAGATCAAGATTATATATATAAAGCTGATGTCCCTCCAAAATGTGTTTTTCCATTTCCCGGCAAAATCCCATTGGCCGAAGCGATCTCCCTCAAAGGACAGTACCCAAAATAAGCCTTTTTACCCCTGAGAGCGAAATGTGAAATACTTTCAGGGATGATAGAGGATTAAATCAGCGTTCCGAATCTGGCCTATTTTTTGATTTTGGGCGAAGGAAAAGGGAGGGCGGGGGGTCCAAAGTTAGACACTTCAAACGCCCATAACTTTTGATGATGCACTTTGTGCGAAAAGATAGATCTTTTAAAGACCTTTTGAATGATGTGTATGATATTTGCCTAATTTTAAAATCGATTTATCAAAGGTTTTTTGATTTTTTTGAAGTCGGGTTTTCCGTTTTTTTAATCATGGAAGTTTGGCAACGCACGAATCATCACAAATTGTTTTCATAGTAAAAGTGGACGCAATTTGCTAAAAAATGGTTTAAACCGCATGCTGGGGAAATGCTCTGAAGCGGAGTTATGAGGGCTCAAAGTGGGCGCTTTAGCGAAAAAGGCCGCCCCGAGGGGCGTACTACAGGTGATAGAAGTTGGCATAAACTGTTCTTCCCGTCCAAATCACTTGAAATTTGGTCATGGAGTATTTTTTAACGCAAAATTCAAATTTTGCATCAGTTTTTCAAAATTCAAAAATCCAAGATGGCTGCCGACCAAATTGCAGAAAAAATTGTACGGCAGCCATCTTGGATTTTCGAATTTTGAAAAACTGATGCAAAATTTGAATTTTGCGTTAAAAAATACTCCATGACCAAATTTCAAGTCATTTGGACGGGAAGAACAGTTTATGCTAACTTCTATCACCTCTAGTACGCCCCTCGGGGCGGCCTTTTTCGCTAAAGCGCCCACTTTGAGCCCTCATAACTCCGCTTCAGCGCATTTCCCCAGCATGCGGTTTAAACCATTTTTTAGCAAATTGCGTCCACTTTTACTATGAAAACAATTTGTGATGATTCGTGCGTTGCCAAACTTCCATGATTAAAAAAACGGAAAACCCGACTTCAAAAAAATCAAAAAACCTTTGATAAATCGATTTTAAAATTAGGCAAATATCATACACATCATTCAAAAGGTCTTTAAAAGATCTATCTTTTCGCACAAAGTACAAGCAGAGCCATTAGTCCTGCGTTGACGATTCGACGCATCCCGCACTACACGTAGCCTGAACCTCTCTCGGTCTTGAGAGAACAAAAGAAAAGAAAGATAAGAGAGCGTTTATTTTACGTGTGGTGCGGGTTGCGTCGAATCGTCGACGCAGGACTTATGGCTCTGCTTGTACATAATCATATCTTTATTCGTTCAAAAGTTATGGGCGTTTGAAGTGTCTAACTTTTGACCCCCCTCCATCCCTTTTCCTTCGCCCAAAATCAAAAAATAGGCCAGATTCGGAACGCTGATTTAATCCTCTATCATCCCTGAAAGTATTTCACATTTCGCTCTCAGTGGTAAAAAGGCTTATTTTGGGTAATGCCCTTTGGCACGATGATTCCTTAGGGTATTTAGAAAAAAATCTGTGGAATTTGTTTTCGAAAAAGTTGTCTGTGAGCGCCGCAAATTGAATTTTAAAATAAGAGGGGGAGAACTCATTCTCGCACAACGCACGGACCGCACGGTGAACGAGATGTTGCGAGCCATCGCTTGAGCTGGATTCTCTGATCTGCCCCTCCCCTCCACTCTACGCTCGCCAGAGTCTCACCTCATCAGTTGACCAGTCAGTCATAAAGTACTTACTTTATGCAGTCAGTGCAGGGAGAGTGGCGAAGGGGGGAGCTATGTTCTTCGCTCATCTCTTGAGCACAGAATAATACAATCAGAAGGGAAACTCCCATAAGAGCCAATGGAAACAAGATTTGGAATTTACTGGCACAAACTGGCAACTGTGCCTACTCACTTCTCAAGATGGCGGACATGCTTTTTCAGGCTATACAACCAATCACAACTCGGCCAGTTGCCGAAGATCTGCCGAAGATTGCCGAAGATTGCCGAAGATACTCACTTTCGAACATGGCGGACCGAAGTAAAGAATGTTTCAAAATGAATTAGAGTTTCCCTTCTGATTGTATTATTCTGTGTCTTGAGCACTGATTACTTCGTTCTTCCTCCAAAATTTGTCCGTCGCTCTCCCGTACCCTTAACCTTCTCTCTCACTCATTACGAACCGCTCATCTCTCTCAACTAACGCACTCCCATTCTTCGTATTGACCATTCTTTTGCCTTTTTTCTTCTTTCCTGTCTTTTCATTTTATTCTTTAAATTTTTATCATTTCGACTTACATCACTCGGGATTCCTATTATTTTACAGTACACTCTTGATTTAATAAATAATTTTTTTTTGTTTTTAAAGAAAACATTCTTAGCCCATTGTGCATTTATTTTTACCGTGGATTGTCACCGTTAAGCACTCGCTTCTTTCTTAATTCCTCTTCTATTTTCAACGCTTTTATATTGATATCCTCAGCGTATCATTGGTTCTTTTTACGCATTGCGCGGCAATATATATTTTTTTATTCATTTAATGCAGGAAAGTGCAAGCGCTTTGCGCTCACATTTTCACACTTTAATTTCTTTAATTCTCAGCATCACTTCTCCGTTTTATTTTTCCATTTTTCTACCAACTACCAACTTGCCCGTAAGCGGCGCACTATGTGGTATTTGACCAAAAAAGCTGGCATAAATTCAAAAAAAAAAGTCGCTATTGGGAAAAGCTGTTGTGATATTCGGAATCTACATAGATTTTTGCATTAGAAACTTGAATTTAGCGGGTCTAAACTAGATTAATTCACCTAGAATCCACCAGGGGAAAAATCAGTTTTACCACCATTAAATTTAGCCTCAGCACGAGACTAGCATCAAAGTAAAAAAAGGTGTTTCAAATAAAGTCAGAACAACATTTTTGTACATAAATCGTCTTTCTGAAGGTATTTACAATCAGTTTATGTCTATTTTATCCAATTTTAATTTGAATTTGATATATTCTTGCTACTTCAAAGTTTTTAGCTAAAAACGTCAATTTTCCGATTTTCAAGAGAACTTAAGTTCAAACATCCTGCCACATCCCGCGGGTATATATATGAGAAATGGTAGTCCTTAGTGCGTACTAAAAGGCCTTAAAGTCAGAAGTTGCGGAAAAGTGTGGCTTTGCCGGGAAAATTGGTTCGAATTTTGCGTTTTTGCTCGAAATTCTCGTTTTCACGTGTTGTAGAGGCGACGAGTGAAATTTGGCAACACCGTCCAAATGACTTGAAACTCACTAACCACGGGACTTTTTAACGCTAAATTCAATTTTTGCATCTGTTTTTCAAAATTCGAAAATCCAAGATGGCTGCCGACCGACAAGATGGCTGCCGAAAATTATCGGCAGCCATCTTGGATTTTCGAATTTTGAAAAACTGATGCATAATTTGAATTTAGCGTTGAAAAATACCCCTGGATACCAAGTTCCAAGTCATTAGGACTGTAAAAACAGTTTATGCCAACTTTTTCGGTCAAATACCACATAGTGCGGCGCGGCGTAACCCTAGCATGCTGGCCGTGGAGGGCGCCCGTAGGGTGCTTGGAACGGCTAGTATCTAAATACGAGGGTTGTCCGTAAATTAAGGTCTCCAAACCTGTTTCACATAGAAAAAATCATTTTATTGAAAAAACAAGTACAGATTCTGAAAGCTTGAACTCTTAGCTTTATTTCTACGTAGTCGTCATTACGATCAATACATTTTTCATGTCGCTCAGAGAGCTTTTTCAAATTCACGTCATACCCCTCTCCCGCCAACTCGCATAGTGAGGAATTGACAGCTTCTTCGAGCTCCTCAAGACCCCCAAGTGTTGTTTCAAGTTGGGGAACAAATAATAGTTGCTTGGGGCCAAATCAGGACTACATGTAAGGTGGTCGATGGTTTCCTACCCGAATTTTTTTTTTTTTTTTTTTTTTTTTCGATGCGAACTGTCGTGACGAGGAGGACGTGAGTTGAAAGCGGGCGTTGTCATGGTGTAAACGGACTCATTTGGTCAGCAAACCTCTCCTTTTGTTCTGTATGGCCCTGTGGCCTGTATTCTTGGACAAAAAAGGCGTTTTGCTGGTCGACTGCCTTGAAAGAGGTACGAAAATCAACGAGGAAAGGTACTGCAAGACACCAACAAAACTGCGCCAGGCCATACAGAACAAAAGGAGAGGTTTGCTGACCAAAGGAGTCCGTTTACACCATGACAACGCCCGCTTTCAACTCACGTCCTCCTCGTCACGACAGTTCGCATCGCCAAATTCGGGTGGGAAAGCATCGACCACCTTCCATATAGTCCTGATTTGGCCCCAAGCAACTATTATTTCTTCCCCAACTTGAAACAACACTTGGGGGTCTTGAGGAGCTCGAAGAAGCTGTGAATTCGGTTTCACGACAATTCGTCCAATTACATTCGTCCAACCTGAATTTGTCCAACTAAAAAATATGTCCAATTTAAATTTGTCCAATTAATTTCAATGTCCAAAACCATTTTGATCCAATGTATTGGTCCACAATTTGGACCAATTAATTTTCCTTTATAAGTGGCTTATGAGTCACAAAATTCCACGGAAATGCTCGCTTAAGGTTTATTATCTGGAAAAGTACTGATGAGTGAAAATTTGTCCAATTAATTTCAATGTCCAAAACCATTTTGATCCAATGTATTGGTCCACAATTTGGACCAATTAATTTTCCTTTATAAGTGGCTTATGAGTCACAAAATTCCACGGAAATGCTCGCTTAAGGTTTATTATCTGGAAAAGTACTGATGAGTGAAAACTACTGACCTTTTTCACTACTGATTCTCGCGGGCTATGCTGAATTTCAGCCTCCTGCTGATGGCTCTGAGGTATCTCGGCACGTCATCATCATCTCGGTAAATTTCGTAAGCTTCGACGATTGCTTTTACTCTCCTCTGATTGCGGAGGTATCTTTGATTAACTGGAGGCCCATACGACACATGTCCACCCAAAATTTGCCGTCTCAATACTTCATTAGCACGCTGTTCTTTCTTTACCTTTTCCAGAAATTTCCAGATATTCACATGATGGGAAACGACCATTCTCTGAAACCGTGCGTGCCACCCTTCGACGCTGTTATTTGTTCTATGTTCGTCATTTAAAACAGCATCATAGACGCACCATTTGGCGGGAGGGAACCTCGGCGGTACGGCACGCCTCCTTCCTTGTTCCCTTCTACCTCGAACGTACGTTTCTGCAACGTAGTTCACAAGCCCCCGTCAAGACGGGTGATAGTCTCTGGTTAGGTCATTAAACGTGTTCACAATCTCGTTCAGGGGAATGAACGAAAGAGCCATCAGTTGACTGATTTGATTTCTGATGAGACGGTTCTCCTGGTCCATGTAGGCATTTCTGAGGCCTTCGGACACAACATGCCTCCAGATTGCTTGATTTAAGTGAAATAAGCAGCCTCGAGTTGTAACACTAGGAAACACTGTTGAGGCCGCATTCATACTTGCTAGTTCGAAGTCCGACATGAATAATTCTACCCGCATTAGAACGCTCAACTGCTCACACTTATCACGCACTATTTGCAATATTTCAGTGTAAGTATTCTCAGTTCGGTCAGAAGTTAAACAGTAAACGAAAGGTAAGACTGCACCCATTAAAATCCCATGGAGTGTAAATAACTGCTCAAAAATTGTCGGAACAGTTTTGAAGGTCCCGTCCATGAAGATGGTGCGGCTTCTGGCCAAATAGCGAAGATCTTGATTGGTTGCAAAAATGAGGAATCTACTTTCGTCTCCAGCTCCAGAATCATAGAGTAAAAACCGGTCACCTCGGACAGTGCGAGTGTAAGGATCTATCACGTTCAATTCAGGTAAGGACCCAGGAATTGGTGGTTGTGCACGATTCTGAACACGATTAATCAATCGTCTAAGGGCACCGCCTTCAGGAAGTTCCTCAATGACGTCATCATCCTCTACGTTTGCGGTATGATCCTGTATTATGCCCATTGGCCCCGCATTGGGATTTTCTGCAGCCGTTTGTCTAATATTGTTCACGATAGCTTTTGCCGCAATCGCGTCGAACGCAGGATTGTGAGAATGATTGTCTGTATTGTCCTTAACTATTGTTGGTGGGTTATCACTCGTTGAAATTAGCTTCACATCACAAATTTTCCTCTCGCTGCATCTCCAATATATTTTTTCGCCATTTTTGCTTTTACTATGTTGATGGTAGGGAAAACCACGATGACACAGAATATTTTTCCCTTTCTCAGAACGAATGAATGTTGCTGCCATATTCACGATTTTATTACCATTTAAAATAAATATACAACTAAAATTTAAAACTTTTACGTTGAAATTTCCACCATTGAACTAAAAATTTCAAACAGTTTGTCCCGGACAAAGTTTAACGAAGGTTAATTTTTGTTCCACACAAATTTTTCATCGCTTCTCAAAGCCAGCTGATGCTATATTTTCTTTCTACCTCATCTAAACTTGGTTACCAAGGAAAGTCAGGTTATTTGTTCTCCTGCATTTGAAAAAAAAAATGCATCCTATTGGACCTACTCTTGTTTGGACCAATTTTTTTATTGGACCAATTTTTTTTGACCAACTTTTTTGGACTAAATTAAACTGGACATATTTTTCTATTGGACAAACAAAATTGGACGAATTGTCCTATAATCGTCAATTCCTCACTATGCGAGTTGGCGGGAGAGGGGTATGACGTGAATTTGAAAAAGCTCCCTGAGAGACATGAAAAATGTATTTATCGTAATGAAAACTACGTAGAAATAAAGCTAAGAGTTCAAGCTTTCAGAATCTGTACTTGTTTTTTCAATAAAATGATTTTTTCTATGTGAAACAGCTTTAGAGACCTTAATTTACGGACAACCCTCGTATATTGCAAGGGACAGCTCCTTTTGTTGTCAGTAGCCTTTTGACCTTTTAATACGATCCAATCGATCTCGTTCTTTAAGGGAAGATGTATATCTTGGTAAGCAAGTGGTGTCCTAGAAGTACCGAGACTGACGATATAACTTCAAAACTAAACAAATTAGTGAAAAGGTTTTGAGTTTATTTAAAGATCAACCCACTATCTATCTATTGAGTTAAATATGAGCCCATTTGGTCAATAATTGACGAAAGACTGACAGTTCGAGCAAAAACCAAGCAGTGAAATTTCATCAGGTAAGTGTTTGAAAAAGCATGTCCATCATTTTAATACTTAAAGGTTTTTTTGTAGCCGTTTTAGGTAGTTCTTGAGTTACATTTGAAAGAAAAGTAGTTTTGGGATGATTTTATAAGAGGCATGGAATGTGACTTTCTTCGCCTCCTGTTTGTTGCAAATGAGCTTGTTTTAGTAATGGGAAAAGTAGAGTGGGTAGAAATTATAGGTTGGTGTTGTTATTGTTAAATAAAGAATTCTGAGAGCGAGTAAGGTCACGGTTCCAAATTGATTCATGAAGTAATTGTTGTGGAATTTTTTATTTTAGATCAGGTTCTATTCATCGTAAGACCTTTTGCAAAAAAAGTAAGTATAACTAGTAGGGTAGATCGAAAACATGTTTTTTTCGATAACGCCATCTGCTTGCTGCCAAAATGTTCTTCTCGTCAACAGAAACAAAGTCCTTTCACCGATTTCGTTAAAAGTTTTCATTTTGGCCTCTTTATTTACCTCAAAATCGTCAACAGTTTAAAAAATTAAAAAAAAAAGATGAAAAATGCCGAGATTTAAGCTAAGCAACCCACTCCACATGAAAATATTGGTTGACATTTTTCACCAATATTGCCAAAAAGTTCAATTTAGGACTAATACAGGGTGTAACACATGTATCCCTCCCCCTGTCTAACTTTTGAACGAGTTGAGATAAATGGTTCCGGTTTGGATCATTCTTCATAATTTTAGTTGACCTTTATTTTTTTGGGGGTCAAAACCCCCTACCCCCCTAGGGGACCCCCAGGGGGCTATCTCAAAAATTTCAAATGGCAACTCCTATCTTGTGATACATCGTTTGAAAGAACGTCAAATTCTAAGACTTTTGGCGCAAACCGAAGGTCGATATCGTTTTTCGTTTTCGATTTATCGAAAGTCAAAGTTCGACCTTGACCCATTTTCAAAAAATCAGAACTCCCATTTAAAAAGTCGAAATTTAAAAAACTGGGGGTCTAAAATACTCTAAAAACAAGCACTTTTCAGAAAAAAATACGGTTCTGCCATAAATTTGGTCCAAATTTGGTTTTAGAGCCCCCCAACATTTTGTCAAAAAAATTGCCCCTCAAGGGGTCTATCTCAGAAATTCCGCGGCACGACCCCTATCAAGTGATACATTACTCAAAAGAGCGCAATAAACTCAGAATTTTGGCGCAAACCGCAGGTCGATATAGTTTTTAGTTTTCGATATATCGAATGGCGGAGTTGGGTTTTCACCTATTGTCAAATTTCGATATATCGAAAACTAAAAACGGTACCGACCTGCGGTTTGCGCCAAAATGCTCAGTTTATTGCGCTCTTTTGAGTAATGTATCACTTGATAGGGGTCGTGCCTCGGAATTTCTGAGATAGACCCCTTGAGGGACAATTTTTTTGACAAATGTTGGGGGGCTCTAAAACCAAATTTGGACCAAATTTTTGGCAAAACCGTATTTTTTTTCTGAAAAGTACTTTCTTTTTGCAGTATTTTAGACCCCTAGATTTTTTTAAATTCCGACTTTTTAAATGGGAGTCCTGATTTTTTGAAAATGGGTCAAAGTCGAACTTTGACTTTCGATATATCGAAAACAAAAAACTATATCGACCTTCAGTTTCCGCCAAAAGTCTTACAATTTTTCGCTCTTTCAAACGATGTATCACAAGATAGGGGTTGTCATTTGAAATTTTTGAGATAGCCCCCCCTGGGGAGCCCCCTAGGGGGGGGGGGGGTGGGGGATTTTGATCCCCAAAAAAATAAAGTTCAACTAAAATTATGAAGAATGGTCCAAACCGGAACAATTTATCTCAACTCATTCAAAAGTTAGACAGGGGGGGATACATCTGTTACATCCTGTATTTAACCGTAGAGCAATAATATTTTACTAGCTTTTACTCCCTAACACTCTACAGAATTTTTGTGAAACACTAAAAAACCGCAGTAAAATGAGCCTGAGGTCGGGATTCTACGACTACGCGTAAGGTGATCTGAAGCTACTACATCCAAGTTTTGGATTTTGAAGCAAAAACTAAAAACGAGCCTGAGGTCGGGATTCTACGACTATGCGTAAGGTGATCTGAAGCTACTACATCCAAAGTTTGGATTTTGAAGCAAAAACTAAACGAAGAGCTACTAATGACATAAATTATGTGGGTGGAAACGTTGTTCACAATACTGTACGGTACAGTTGGGTGGGGGAGAAAGGTACAGACACAGTTACTAAACACATGGATGACAGAGGACAGTCGTAAGTCACACCATTTAGATTTCCGTTTTAATAAGAATCCATGGAGGAAATTTCTCATTCTTTAATAGAAACATGTAAGTGAAATATAATACTTGCATAACGTGGTTGGTAAGTTGAGAAAATCCGATTTAGGAGATTCATCGGAAATATTGTGAAAATGAGTCGCACGCCAATTGCGCCGCATTAGAGTACTGAAGTAATAGGGTTATATAGGATTGATCAAATTCATTTTTTTAATTTCAAACTGAGGTTAGCAGTCACTCAGTCACTCTCTAAAGCACGAAAAAATTTCAGTTAAAACGCATGGTTCCATCGACACGTTTGGTTTTAATTGACGATTAACTAGGGCCGAAAAATGTTGGAACGAAACGGCCAGTCTACTTTGGTGGATGGTAAGGAATTAGATTATTATGAACTAGCCGTTCGGTGCTCGCTTCGCTCACCCTCACGTCTAGCCGGGGGCTTCGCGAGTGATGGAGGGCTCGCTGCGAGAGCCGATTTAGGTGAGTTTTGATGATCTTTTTTTAAACGCCTGCATTCCTTAATGTTGAATGTGGTGGAAAAATACAGTTTCGAGGCAAGTAATTTCGGCCGTTTCATGAATTACGCATTCAATTAAATACGACAAATCTCTGCAACTGGTACAAATATGTTGGTCAAAAACACTTTTTGTTATTCTTATAGTGATGTTACCGATAGTTTCAAAAACAAAGTCAGGAGGACGATGACGAATACAACATCCATTTGCTATTGCAAAGAGGAGATAGACAGAGAGAGAGAGAGAGAGAGAGAGAGAGAGAGAGAGAGAGAGAGAGAGAAGAGAAGAGAGAGAAGAGAGAGAGGAGAGAGAGAGAAGAGAGAGAGAAGAGAGAGAGAAGAGAGAGAAAAGAGAGAGAAGAGAGAGAGGAAGAGGAAGAGGGTGACGGATTAAAAGAGAAAAAGAAAAAGGAAGAGAGAGAAAGAGAGAGAAAGAGAGAGAAAAAGAGAGAGAAAGGGTGGGAGAGAAAGAGATAGAGAGACTGTACGACCTCTGCAATCTTTGATGCAATACGGCATGACAGTTTTATGATTCATTCATCAATGCGAGGCATCATGTAAGAAAGTGACCACAACGATAGTAAACAGAACAAAAAAGACCTGCTGCTGAACTGCGTTTCTATTATAGATGAAGATATTAACGCCGCACAGGCTAATAACAATGGAGAGACCCGTCTCCCCGCTCGGCCGCCTTAAATGCACACGCGTGTTAAAGCGTGAAGAAACGACCCATCTCGGAAAGGGTCAGAGGTTGAGACCGAGGCGATCGAGACTATGAGGAGCTAGCGTAGCCTCCACTCCCCTCCTGTCCAAAGTTAAAAATTGCAATTTGCGGGCCTTCTTTAAATTTTTTGGTGATTTAAGATTTTTCTCGTCAAGAGGACGCACCTATGATACTCCATGCAAAATTTCAAATCTCTAGCTCCTCGGGAAGTGCCCTAAAGTACGTGAAATGGAAATATGGACAGAAGGACAGACAGACAGACA
Organism: Trialeurodes vaporariorum; assembly: GCA_011764245.1. Lineage (NCBI taxonomy): Eukaryota > Metazoa > Arthropoda > Insecta > Hemiptera > Aleyrodidae > Trialeurodes > Trialeurodes vaporariorum. The sequence goes on from VMOF01000111.1 coordinate 46,001,494, forward strand.
CGCAAGGGATTTTATATATGTGGATGGTGATTTAAGATTTTTCTCGTCAAGAGGACGCACCTATGATACTCCATGCAAAATTTCAAATCTCTAGCTCCTCGGGAAGTGCCCTAAAGTACGTGAAATGGAAATATGGACAGAAGGACAGACAGACAGACACGCCAGGGATTTTATATATGTGGATATGAAGCTAACGCCCCCACCTACCCCTCCAAGAGATATTTTCTATTTTCCCGAAAATTGGCTGAAGCGATTCCCTCAAATTTGGCATGATTATTCTTTAGGATATTTCGAGGAGATCCCTGAAAATACTTCTCGAAAAAGAAGACTGTGAGCGCCGCAAATTGAATTTTAAAATTATAGGGGGGAACTTAATCTGTCGCTTGCTTTCCCTCCTCCGAGCCGTGTTGCTGCGCTGGACTCTCATCACACACCAACCAGCCCGTAACCTCAGAATTCTGGCCGTGGAGGGCGCCAGTAGCTAGCCTGGAACGGTTAGTACTAGTATACAGGGTGTTTTTAAGCGTGTCATACGAAGTATTTGGCAAGCTTCTTACTCTCGTTTTGCTGTTTACAACGAATACTATAATTCAGTGTGAGAGGCGCAATCTGGTAGCCGTGTGTGTTTTGGAGATTTATTTTTCAGGATATGAATCCAAAATTAAATGTTCGGGTCGTATTGTGTATTTTCGAGAATTTTTGAGTACTTATGTACAATGATACACTCAGACACGTTAATTTTTTTTTCTTTTTTTCGAGTCATTTGATGCCTTTACCGTTTTTATTTTGTTTCTTTAAACTTTCCCGTTGACATATCAGCGCTGACTTCAGGAGTCTATGATTCGTCTTCGATGCATGCACACACAGAGTGTGAATTGTGTTGGTGGCTTCGTCGCACACGCACAGAAAATATCCTGAGTTTACACGCACACACAAAGATATCTAGTCCTCACCCATCTCAGATTTTGAGACGCTTATGGTTCGAACAATGATACGGGTCCCGCGACCCTCCCTCTCCAACACACTCACACATCTCCCAGCCGGCTCGTTGATGCAGCACTCCGAACCCTTGTTACCAGAGTTGCCAGGTCCGAGACACTGAAAACAGTCCACGCTACATTAGTCAGCATATGGGGAGCGTGGCCAGTTTTTGTCCAAACGTGGACGTTTCTGTCCACGTTCGGCAACACTGTATTGATACCAACGGGAATTATTTTGGAGCAGCCGAAAACTTGATTTTCGTGGGTATTTCTACACAGCGTATTCTTTAAGTGTTTGATATGTGAAACTATTGATTTATGTCTTGTAAATCTGTTACAATTATTTTGGTAGTAATGATGTTGGTTATGTTGCATGCAGTGCAGTGTTTTTTTGTTTTTTGTTTTTGGTTTTTTTTGTTTTTGGTTTTTTTTTTTGTTTTGTTTTTTTTCCATTCAATTTTCTTTATTTGTTCCCGTGTTAAGCCAGTTAAAAAAGTACGTGGTTGTTATTTGTTCATTATTTTGAGACATTTACTTAAAGAAATTCAATTTGCCGACCTCCTGTCTACCACATCTTTGAATCTTTGATTGACAATTTTTAGAGAGGCTGGAGGCAAGCTGAGTTCTGTAATAACTAAAGGGATTCATAGATACCTACACTCATTTGGAATGTAAGTAGGTAATTTGACTCATAAGTGAGCCATGAGAAATGGGACAGTGTAATTGGGAATCTTTCTCTTGGAAAGAGGTTGATTCATCGCCCATAAGGAATGGGTTGTGAATGGATTGCCTTCATTTTTTTCAGAGCTAATAGAACTATTCATGGGGAGTCTAGAAAAGGCCTATTTTTTATTTTAGCTCTCTTAAAACCGGGAGGGTGGGGGTCAAAGGTAAAACGGTTTTACGGTAATAACTTTGAACGGTTAAGGATATAAAAAAACCTGTGTTTTTAAACGAAAGAAGATTAAAGGCCTATCTTTTGATGTGTATGCTGTTTCAAAAATATTGAATTTTAGCTGAGTTATTACATTTTCAAAATTTTGGAAATTTCAAAAAATTAGATTTTTGAATTTTTTTCATATGCGGATCGCACTGAGGAAAACAAAACACTGTCTCAAAAATGTTTCTTTCTTTTACAATTAAAATGAGCTAAAGTTCGTTTTCGGGAAATGATTTGCCTTCGAGTTATGAATTTTTAAAGTGTCAAAAATCGCTTTGTTTGCATTCTCAGCGGCAGCGATGAGGCCGGAAAAATCATTCCTCCGCATGTAGTCGACAAAATTCAATGACAATTGATATCTAGATCTGCCGTCAAATTTAAAGACTTTTAAGTTCCAATATGGCTGCCGACCTCTATACATATAATCGGCACCCATTATCGGCGAAGAGTTCACAGTAAAGTTCCATTTTTCATTTAACAGATTAAATGCTTAAATTTGAGGCAGAAATCAGGTATTCAAGATGGTAGAATTCACCAAAAAGTTGATTCAGTAGCGTCTTGTGCAATGTGGCAACAATGGATTCTCTCCATTTAAAAGTAAAAATATGCACAGGGTGTCAATTGAAAAATAAGCCTGTCTGAATATCTTGAGAACGGCTGCGATTTTAAAAAAACGATGAGGTGTTCGATTATTTCGAGGAGAAAATTTTTCAAGGTGGTAGCCGACTTTGGGACGCTCCCTGAGGGGACTCCCTGGGAAGGTGCCCCCCCCCCTCCCCTCCTAGATACAATGCTTCAAATGAGGAACCTCATTTTTCATTAGATGATTGGAAGGAGGATAAAATTGTAAGACTTCTGACAAAACCAATAGTCGATATCCTTCTGCGTTTTCGATCAATTGAAGGTCAAAGTTTGCCATGGACCCATTTTCAAAAAGTCGCAACTCTCCATTGAATGATCCTTTAAAAAACTTTGGGTCTAAAGTGCTTTAAAGAGCAAGCAATTTTCAGAAAAAATATGTCTTCTCCAAAATTTGTACTCGAAGGACCCTTTTAAGCCCCTATTTTTTTTAAATACCATAATTTTCAGAGGCTGCAAAAAGGGAACGACTTCCAAATTTATAAAACGCCTAACCACGGGTTTCACCTACCGTTCTCAGAAGGCCACAGATTTTTACACGCCCCGAAGGCGCGGCGGGGGACGGAAGGAATTTGTCGATTATCGAGGTGTCCCCCACCCCCGCTACCCTTAGGGGCCTGTAAAGTGCCCCCCCCCCCGAAAATGATTTCTTTGAAATTAAGGGAACCCGCGTGCTTTAGCGTTTTCTGAATTTCGAAGTCGTTCCTTTTCTTTCAGCCTCTGAAGATTTTGAAATTTAAAAAAATAAAAAAAATTAGGGGCTCAAAAGAACCCTTTCAAGTGAACTTTTTGGAGATGACATCTTTATTTCGAAAGGTGCTTGCATTTTAAAACATCTTAGACCCAAAGTTCATTGAATTTGGATCATTCAATGGGGTGTTACAAAGTTTTAAAAGTGGGTCCGCGTCAACTTGGACCTTCGATGTATCGAAAAAAGATATCAACTTCCGGTTTGTGTCAAAAGTCTTGAGATTTTATTATCTTTCCAATCATCTGGTTAAAATCAGGTATCTTTATCTGTAGTGTTGGATTTAGGGGTGGCACCTCCCCCTGGAATCCCACCCCCCAGGGTCACCCCCTTAAAAGATGTCCCCCTCGAAAAAATTGATGGACTTTTATACACATTAATTGAAAGCTCTTTTAACGAGGAATCATTCAGCGCAAATGAAAAGTCAAAATTTTAATTTTGGTGGAAGGTGTGAGGCTTTAAAGATGTTTCCTTCAGGCTCCTCTCCCTCCGTCTACAGTGGACCAAAATTAAAGAACTAGGTGAAACGTACCTATCGCAAAGAAGTATATCGACCCTGAATTTATGAGATTTTTTTGAGGATAGCCCATTTCTGATGCGAGATGGATCAACCTTTTTCTGTTCTGCGTGGGTAACTGGGTGTCACGGCGCATGCCCTTAAACACTAAATACCAAAGAAACTGTAATGAACAAAATTAAAATCCTATCATGGCACGCTATACCATTACATAAACTGTATTGGAGATCCCCAGGATCCCCTGCTTGTTTTTTTTTACTCACAATCAGATCTGCTCTGCTCTAAGGTCCCTACACTGAAAAAAAAAACGTAGTCATATGTACCGAGGAGCATGGTAGGGCATTTTCTGGTCACTAATTCCGTAGGTAAGGTAAATTGTACCCTGGGCGTGGTTTAAAATTCCGTGCTACCTGGTACTGAAATACCTGGGAACACGGTATTCGCCATTATGGTGGAATATACCGACTAAACGGTAACTTCATCCAAGGTGCGTGGTAAAAATTACCGTGCCCACGGAAGAATCCTTCATAACCTCCAAAGAACGCACTTGCACGGTTACAAATACCAGGCAGGGAGTCACTTCAGCGAGGTAGTTATAGCCAGGTTCCTTCCGCATTGGATAGAACCTCTACCAGAGAGCACGGTAATTTGAAAGTACCGTGCGCTTGGAATTTCGGAACGGGCCCAATTGGCAACATCCGTCGACCTAACCTCTAAGCTCTGATCATAATAAACTCTGTGCATCGTGCATGTTTTGTTTCATGTCCTCTCACTTTGAATATGTATTAAAAATAAGTAGTTCTCAAAATCTGTGTTAGTGTAAGGAATATCGGTTGCTTTTTGGAAGAAGATTCGAGTACTTGTAATGGGAAGTGTTTGAAAGGCCATCATTTTTCTTATTTTCGAGTAGTCAGTGGAAGTGCGCGTCACTTATTGTTCTTTGCAGAAGTTTAGTTTTTTCCTTGCCAGTATTAATTCTATTTTTCCACGGCCGTGATTTTTCCCGTGCAATGGCAAATCCGAGCATTTGTATTCTGTTGTTTTAGTGGAAATTAGTTTGTGACTTGAGAGTTCTCCCATTTTCAGTGATTTATTATTGCTTGTGGAATCATTACTGTGACACTGTACTGTTTTACTGACATCTGTCTGTCAAAATATTTAAAACACACGTGGGTTTCTAATGCAATTTGAGATCACGAGTTCAAGTTTGACCCAGTGTTGTTTTGAATTTTTCATCAGCAAATGTATTTAATCTACCTCACATTCTGCCCTGTCTCAAAAATAAAAAAGCTATCCTAACCTACTTGTTATGAGTAAATTAAATTATTGGTGAGTCGCATGATTTGATTTCCATTTCTTTTGTCTTAGTTGTCATAGTTACTTCATGCTCAGGCAGTAAACTCATTCAAAATCTCTGAGTAAATTGTCTCACCAAGCTTAGCGGGCCATCCTAGTTTCTGCGTAAAAGTGTACCGCTGAGCATTTTATAATATTATATTAAATGTTTTGCTATGAAAATATGACCAATGGATGCTATGACATCACCTGCATTCTTTTGCAATAGGAAATTTTACCCTCTCATTGAAATCTTGACTCTCTAATTCTTTTCAAACACATATGACTCAATATACTCTAAGATTGACTGAATTTTTGCAATTCAAAAGGCTATTTAATACGTAAAAATGGCTCCACTCATTCCTTTCAATGAATGCTCATATTCAGAATAGGAATAAACCACACATCATTGTTTAATTATAAATCCAATTACATTCCAATTGAGTGTACCTTTGGATCAATCAAAAATGAAAAAAATTGCTCGCCTCTCTTTAAGCGTTATAAATCAAAGGCATGCTACCAATTATCACAAGGATCGGCAAATTAAATTCACTTAAAGTAGGTGAAGAGAAGCAAAAAAATTAAACAGCATGTTTAACTTTAGTTGAACTGATACTCAATCAAATGGATTTTTAACTATGCAAGCATAAGAAAGGAGTTTGGAATGTGATTAGTTGTGAAAGATTTAAGCTATCCGTTCCCATGTGCACTGCAGCGCACCGGTCAAATTGTCTTCATCAATGCAGTTAACCTTTAATCTAACAATCGATGACTTCAAGCTGGCATCACAATCTGTGTGAAAGACAGCTGCTTGTATTCAATGCAGCTGGAACTTCATAGAATTGAAATGGAAAAGTTTGATTAGTTTACACCTTGCTTAACTACTATACTGACTCTGACCGTTAAATAACTGGACCGGTGGTGCTAATATCAAAATGACTGGAGCAATTAAATTTAAAATACAAAATATAACTGTATTGACAGTATTTTTACCCATATTAATATCAGTTTTAAGTCATTAATGAGTTGATTGAAGCTTATCCGCAATGATGTTAAGAAACATTTGACCGCTGCGCTACAGAGCGCATGGGAAATGAGAGTTAAAATTTTGCACAACTGACAGCAGGCCAAGCTTCTTTCTTGAACTTTCATGTAGGTATATTTTTAAATCCATTTGTAATGTGTAAATGCAGATAGTTAAAAATCTTCTTGATTTTTGCTTGTTTCTTTTCAGAGAAATTTACTTTCAATGAACTTAAATTGCTCATTCCTGTGATAATCAGTGTCGTTACCACATTTTTGATTTAAAACGCTTGAAGAGAAGGAAGCAACATTGTTTAACTTGTAAGAAGAACAACGGGTACACTCATTAGGAATGCAACTTGGTTTATAAGTAAAAAATAATAAGAATGGAACAATCTTTTGTTAAAAGATTGCAAGACTTCTTTATCGATTCAAGTGTTTTATCCAATGAGAAACCAGGTACCCATAAGTATTTTCTGCATTCTTTACTATTACTGTTTTTTATTGACTTAGGTAAATTTTATTTTTATTTTTTTCTTTTATACACACATCATTTATTACATTTTAATAAGTATGCATTTCATTTGGGACAAACCGAAATATTTTTTTTCAAAATCAGACTCATTTCAAGTTATTTACAGCTATATTCCTCTATTGTTACTTTTGCCGCTATTCGGAGAATGGAGACAAATACTTAAATCACTGGAGTCGATTTGCCAGCAAATAATTAATAATTTTTCCTCCAATTATTGAAACGAAAACTCGCAATGCATTATCGTATGCAAATGTGAGGAGTAAGTATAAAACTTTAAAACCTACGAAATTGACTCATCACTCTCAATCAGAAACGGTGGCCTAATGGCTAGGACACTGGACTGCGAACCCGGTGACCTGGGTTCGATTCCCGGGCCAGCCAGGTACTCTCCAAAGTCTGAAATCTCTCCTCCTTGGGTGATTACTGAAGTGAGGCACAAATAATGGAGTCAATAAAATGGAGAGCGAGAAAATTACTTTTTGTCATTCGATGGAAATGTTTTTTAAAAATAAAACGGTAAAAGTATAAATCGAACGTGATACCGAGGGTAGATTTTCGTCCGTGGAGCACGGTAATTTTAATCTGGCTCGATCTCCCATGGAGCACGATTTCCTCTTCCAGAGGCCGGAGTATCGGCTTCCGTGGAGCACGGTAATTTTTACGAGGCCCGTGGTAACCCTCATCGGAGCGCACGGAAGAGGGGACCCTGCAACCCTGGTGCTTGTTACCTGCGTCAGCTACCAGAGGAGCACGGTAAAACAAACCGCAGTTTACGGTGTTCCATACCGACCATGTTTTCTGGTAATTGAAACCGGGTTACGGTATTTTTTACCGTGTTTTTTTTCTCCGTGTAAATATAAGAGGGAACTATGGATAGGTTTTTTGGCTGTTCACGCTGTAGGAGGACATTTGAATTTACTTGTATTCAAATTAGCGGAACCGACTTTTTTACCCGGGTTTTTAACTATGCCTAGGGTCAAAATTTTCAACTATTTTTTTTTACAGCCACTAGACTTATTGAACAAGATTTTCACTCTACCGATTCGATTTTACTCTACAGGTTTTTGAGTACCTCCCACATAATACCATACATATCTTCAACGGGTTAATCGGTTATTGAACAGTTCTGTCACAGAAACTCACGTCTTTTTGATCACATAGTCGTCAAATTCAAGAGGTTCATGGCCAGGTTGTTTATACGCAATGAAAACATATCGATGGAGCTCTGAAACAAACAAAAAATGACCTACTAATATTCGGTTCACTATAGACATTAACAGATTTTATTTTTCCTTTATGACATGGAGAAAAAGTTCATTTTCACAGACCCTGGATACATTTGTTGACTCCAATTTTTTCATTTTTGACATTTTTAAAAGCAACCGGTAGTCCCTTAGTAGCTATTTGGGAGGGGGTATTCGAACAATTTTTTCAAGTTGTAAGGCGAAACCTAGCTTGCGAAATTCTCTGGACAATCTTTAATTCGTCGATAGTACTTCCCTTCTTAATTATTTCTATATATTATCCAAAGAGTCTTCACTATATGGTGTACCTGTTATTTTCATGACATTAATTTTTCCAAAACAAACAATAAATCTCATTTAAATCACATTCAAGCCCTATGTTTGAGTGCGCTAAGTGTAAAGGATTTTGGTTTTAAAGCGACGATTTATTCTTAAAATGAAAATTTTAGCCACTAGAGAAAATGTTGATTGGGTTTTTTTCATACCTTGTGTTTGTATCCATTTGTATATTTGACTAAATTTTACTAAGACGTGGTAAACATGTATAAAATGATGAGTTGCTGAGAAATTTTTCCGATTGTACCTATTGTGTCACTTATCAACATTTAAACAATCAAAGAACAAGCGGAATGGTATAAAAGCAAATTATGAAGAAGTTAGGAACAAAGTAGTGGAAAACACTGAAAGGAAAATTAACGAGATTAAAGCGCAATAATTTTAGCTTACGACCACGAGAATGATTTCGAAGAATGCCCGTGTATTCCGCTAGCACATATCCTTTTGACACATCTGAGCCAGGGATATTTCCAACTGTCCAGTGTCTGTACTCACCTAGGGAACGATTCAGCTTGCTCGGAACATCTGGATCTGTGTAATAAGTAGGTTGGTAAGAAAACATCTTAAATCATTGTTATTCTTCAAGTCTAAGAACCGACTCATGATTTCGTAACCTATTTCATCATAGTTTATAGAGAGAGAGTGTGCGCAGTGGCGTAACGTGAAATAGATTAACTTTGCATTAATACCATTTAAACTCGTGAAAAGGATCAAGTGGTCTGGGCTGCTCACCCTCTTATCGATATTTTACACAAGTTTGAATGGACAAAATGCAGCGTTGCCAGGATGCGCGCTACGCCATAACGGGTATGCGTATAATGAGCCCTTTTGAAACCATGCACATGTTAAATCCCCCCCCAACAAAATTAAGAGGCCATGGCCGGTCTCTGGCTCTAATGAGGCCTCGTAATTCTACTCCAAAGAAACACAAAACTGGAGATTTCATTAATAAAAAGAAAAACTCAGGAAGTTGATCGTCCAAACCAAAATATGGGGCGGCGAGTCGTGGCAAGTGGATGATTCGGGAACTTGGAGTGTGTGAGTGAGATTATGCATGAGACATGTTAATGAATAGGAAAGTGTGAGTGAAATAAGGCATTAGCATCAAGCTGGCCGAATTGATTGCCCGAATCCACTGCGATGTTATCCCTTCGTGCGTATGTGTGAGTGATCTAGGAGTCTGTCGCTCAGTAGTCACTCGAAAGAAAAAGTCATCCGCGAAAAAGCTTCATGTCGTCGCTAGTACATACTGTACAGTTCACTCATTCGTGTAAAACATGACAGAGATATACAAATCGGTCCAGCCGGGGGGGGGGGGGGGGGCGTTTCAAAACCGGTTAACTAACATAGGTAAATTGAAATTTATTAAAAATTATTTACTCTTTCCTAATATTTTTTCAAAGCAAGCCAGAATTTCATTTTTTCTAGTGGATATAACCGTTCTCATTTTTTTTTGGCATAGTTTTTTTACTCATTTAATTTCTTTACATAGTATAATCTGACAAGCCCTATTTTTTCGAGTTTTGAGTCGAGTTTTGAGTCGACTTTTTAAAAAAATGTTCAAAATTGTGTTTCCACACTCTACGGACGTTGCTATTTATGTTACAACGCTGTAACTTGGTATGATAATAGATTTTAATGTGATTAGGAGCCCGAAATTTTCAGAATTTTGTTACCTTGATATGTAATCGAGTTATTGCGAATTTGCGTACCGCGGCAATCGCAGCGGGAGTGGGGTGAATTGCAGAGCGTCTGGGAGATTGTGACCGAGACGAAAAAGGTTCATCCGTCCATGGGGGGTCCGGGTGGAGTGGATTCGGAGCGTGTGGAAGGTTGAGATGAGACAAAGAGGGCTCACCCGTCAGAAGACCTTCTTTTTACTCCCGTCAATAAATCTGTCAATACGCTGCGGACAATCCTGCACTCACCCCCTATTTCTCTGCGTTGTCAGGTAGGGCAAGGTGGAGAATACTTTTAAACCTGTCTACATTTTTAAGGATTTCACATTCAACCTGGCAGCCGTTCATTTTGTGTTTTTGTTGTAGTTGAGATTTTTTTTTTTTTTAAACTAGAGGGCTTCGTCCACTGGCTGCTCCGCAGTCCACCCCTCAACAGAGTGGTGCCCCGCGCCGTCTTCGTCGTTATAGGTTTTAATATTGCTTCAAATTACGATTCAAAAGAGAATCTATCTGCATTTAAACTCGCGGGTCAACATTTAACGACGAAGACGGCACGTAGTCACCTTTAAGGGTGGCGCGGAGCGCCACTCTATTGGAGGGTGGGCCGCGGAGCGGCTAGGGGGCGAAGCCCTCTAGTTTCATATAAAACCCTTAAAAGTGCAATCAATGCTTCCTCGACGTATTTTATTCTAAGGTGTTTTTAAGGACCAGTGAGGGAATGGACCCCCGCAACTTTACAGCCTTATAAATCTAAAACGAATTAAGAAATAGTGTGTGAATCGGTGACTTTAAAACGTACCCTCATTGACACAAATCTGAAAGCATAAGGACATTGGTGTGGAATACAATATTTATTTAATCGCAAAAAACAAGCCTGGGGGCCCTGGGGTCCGCGCGGACCCCCCTCAGCAATATGAAGGTTCAAAATAATCGCACTCTTTTTAACGAGAAAAACACTATGGTAGCACGCCGAATTTCTTAATGGCAGGAAAGAAATACACTGCCCCACAAAAAAACCAGCGCATCTGGCGCGCTGGATCATTCCGCTCGAAAATGCGAAAAAATTACAAAAGTTCAAATCGTCAGAACTTTTTATCTAAAAGAGCAAAAAATATTTCGAAGCCAGGGTCACATTTCTCATACTCTCTAATTTTCTATACTAAAGCTCAAATTTTCTTGTGGTTATTTTCACGCCCAAATGGAGATTTCTTCCAAACCCTCGCGAAAACCATTTTTTTGCAGCACATCTCTAAAAATTTACTCAAACTTCTCACTTATCTTTGCGCAAAACTAGCATAGACGGACAAAATCTGAAAAATGCATCAGATTCCTCAGAGTCAGGGCTTTGGACTAGGTTACCTCAATTTTGTTTACACATTTTTTTTAAAGGTCGGAAAATGTACATCTCCGAGACCATGTAAAGACCGCCTCTGTACACACAGTTTACACATCCGATCAAACATGCGAAAAGATGTTAAAAGTTCAAATCATTGTAACATTTGAACTAAAAGAAGTAAAAATATTTCAAAGCCAAGGTCGAATTCTTCGTACTCTTTAGTTTGTTGAACTTAAGTTCAAATTTTATTGTGGTTATTTTCACGCCCAAATGAAGAGTTTTTCCAAACCCTCGCGAAAACTGTTTTTTTGCAGCACATCTCTCAAAAGTTACTCAAACTTCTCACATATCTTAGGGCAAAACTAGCAAAGATAGACAAAATCTGAAACATGCATCAGATTTCTCAGAGTCAGGGCTTTCGACTTGGTTACCTCAATTTTGTCTACAAAATTTGTTTCAGGTCGGAAATGTGTACTTTTCCGAGACCATGTAAAGACTGCCTCTGAACACACAGTTTACACATCCCGCACTGCTGACCATTCAAACTCAGCTAGAGTGCATTTTAGGAGTTAGTTTTATGAATTAAATTCATTCCAGTATCAAAAAGTGCCTCAGACAATCTATAGGGGCAAAAAGGGGGTTTTCTGCGTTATCAAGTATAACATCGATTACAGAGTAGGTTTGAACACAACTAAATCAGTTTTCCTGGGTATTTTCACTTGCTCCTCAGCAATGTGAAAAGATGTCCGGCCAGGATCCAGAGACATGAATAAAAATACAGAATGAAATGAAGGACTGAAAGAGTAAAAATAAAAGATCAGAACAACGATGTAACTTTATGGCGGGGACAGAAGAACGACCCGGCGAATCACTTGAATTGATATATTTTAGATTTAGATAATTATAATTAAGGAATCCCCCCAAACCACCTCACTGATCACTACTCGTCAAATAATGAAGAGAGTTAGCCCCAAAGGGCTAACTAAAGATTCTACCGGTACACTTACATTTTTGTGTGAGACACGACACGGACAATGATGCTTAACCGACGAAAGCTTGACTCAAAGTGAAGGATTAGACGTGTCCCTCTACCACTGAGGCACACAACATGTGTCTACCACAGTGGGGGAGAGACACATCTACATCAGATTTTAATTTATTCAGATTTACAGTAAAAAGGCAAGCGAATTGGGATGAAAGATTATTTATTTAATTGTAGGTATTTTAGAACAAAGATTTTCATTAAGTTATGCTCAGGTTAGCTGGAACATTTAAGTTTTGAATAAGAGAGGAAGGGAGGAGGATTTACTAGAGAAAGGGCCACAGGGGCGGAGTCAGAGAAATGGACAGCGCGCGTGCAGTTATGAACATAGAAAGCGTGCTTCAATGAGGTGAATTTAACCATATTACATGTTAAAAGTTCAAATTGTCATAACTTTGGAACTAAAAGTGCAAAAAATATTTAAAAAAAGGTTCGGATTCCTCATTGTTTCTGATTTTTGATGCTGGAAATCAAATTTTCTGCAGGTCATTTCCTCGCCCGTGAGAAGTGTTTTCCAAACCCTCACGAGAGCCTCATGAATGTTTTTCCTTTGCGTGCTTTTGCTGCACCAAAAAATCCTTTTTCCGACCTTCAAAAAAATTTTTAGACAAAATTGAGGGAGCCGAATCGAAAGCCCTAACTACAAAGTTGGGCAAAAAATTATTCGGAGATTATTCGGTGAGTCAGGCAACGCCAAGTCAATCGAATTATTCGACGAATAATTCTACATTTGACCTATACCTTCCGTGAGTTTCCCTTTCCTCAACTCAGGTAGCAAACCCAGTTTTCAGTGTTGCCGGAGTCATTTCATTATTTCTAATGATTCGGTTGCTCAACACTGGTCAGCCTGACTATGAGAAGTCTGATGCATGTTTCAGATTTTGTCTACCTATGCTACTTCTGACCAAAGGGATGCGAAAACAAGAGTAATTTTTTAGAGATGTGCTGCAAAAAAACAATTTTCAAGATGATTTGGAAAAACTCTTATCACAGGTGTAAAAATTACCAACAGAAAATTTAAGTTACAGCATCAAAAATTAAAACCTATGAGGAAATTGAACCTAGTTTTAAAATTGTTTTAGCACTTTTGTTCAAAAGTTATGACGGCTTAAAGATTCAATATATTTTCGCATATTTGAGCGGGATGTGTAAACTGGTAAACTGTATACTGAGTGTTCAGAAGCGGTCTTTCCATGTTCTCTTTTTTCCGACCTTAAACTAATTTTGTAGACAAAATTGAGGTAATCAAGTCGAAAACCCTGACTCTGAGAAATATGATCCATGTTTCAGATTTTGTCCATCTATGCTAGTGTTGCCCTAAGATATGTGAGAAGTTTGAGTAACTTTTGAGAGATGTGCTGCAAAAAAACAGTTTTCGCGAGGGTTTGGAAAAACTCATTTGGGCGTGGAAACAACCACAAGAAAATTTAAACTAAAGTTTAACAAAATAAAGAGTATGAGGAATCCGACCCTGGCCTTGAAATATTTTTAGCTCTTTTAGTTCAAAAGCTCTGACGATTTGATTTTTTGTAATTTTTTCGCATTTTCGAGTGGAATGATCCAGCGCGCCAGGTGCGCGGGTTTTCCGCGTAACAGTGTATGAAAACCAATCGTTTATACAATCATAGATTCAAAGAGGAATTTTAATATCACCGTGAATGCCAAAAAAGCCCCGGAGGCAGCCAAAAAATTGTAACTGAATCTGTGATTTACGTTGATTGACTTTAGACGTTTTTGGGCAGAAAAGGTCGTTTCTTTCGGCTTGGAGGAATGAGTCAAGTTGGAATTTTTCGGATGATGTTATAAAGTTGGACTCACCAAACAGGTGGATTAGGTACAACGCTCCCTCCTCAGTCGGCCAAGATAAATTATATGGTGGTGTTTCTGTTGCTAAGATCGTCATTTTGTTTCCAAAATTAACTTTCACATCTCCCCGGAACATTGCCTTCATAAAACATTAAAACAAAAAAAGTAAAATTTTTAAAGGTATATTTTAAACCCTTCATCTGTTACATTGGCTGAATAAACCATAGTTTGGTGAATTGCTACGCACCCGAGCCGACCTTACTGCTCATAAGAACGCGTGTAAAATACCCGATTTTCAAAACCATATTGTTGAAAATATAAACCTTGAACTGAATTTGGGATAAAATGTCTCTTTTGAAAGTTTAAAGCGGCAAGATTATAAAACTGAGCTTTAAACTCCATTTTTAGCAACTTTTTTGCCATTTTCACTGAATTAAGGAGATCTTTTCTTTTCAGCCGCCAGCGGCCAGTTTGTTTACATTCTCTCAAATCCTCTCCACTCACGCATCCACTAGTTTTTATTTTTATGTAGATTCTATGAATCTATCAAGTATAGATTCTATGAATCTATTAAGTATAGATTCTATAAATCTATTAAGACGATTGTATGGACCTACTAATTTTTCAGTGAATAAAGTCCAAGAAAATTAATGAAAAAATTTGAGGCATTTCAACTTATTACGCTTTACTAATAATATCAAATGAAAATAGTGCCATTTCTGAATTAAATTAATAAATATCGTGCACAAGAGTGTTGCATTTGCATTGTTTATTTTATTTTGTTTCTGTTTAACTTTTGATACGACAGCCTTCTTCAAGAATATCAAAAATACCTGTGTTCAAGGCACGGTAAAATGTACTAATGATCTAGATACTGCATAAAAAGATGAAAGTTCCCGAAAACAATAAGTTTTTCCTTACACAATGCAAAAAAATTAAAACTATGCAAAATTTTTTGGAATAATTAAACAACCATTTTGGAATAATTCACAATATGGCTAATTCAAAGAAAATTAAACGCTT
The DNA here is from genome assembly GCA_011764245.1 of Trialeurodes vaporariorum. Classification (NCBI taxonomy): domain Eukaryota; kingdom Metazoa; phylum Arthropoda; class Insecta; order Hemiptera; family Aleyrodidae; genus Trialeurodes; species Trialeurodes vaporariorum. The sequence continues at coordinate 46,016,677 of VMOF01000111.1, forward strand.
TAAAAATGATTTCAATTGGAAATTACTTAACATCCTAATTAGTGACAACGTTTCCCATGTAAATTTTTTTGAAAGCAGAGTTTGACCAAAAAGTTATCAAATTACACGAAACTATACCGGCAAACATTATTGATCGTGTCACTTGTTTTAACCTTAGAAAAAATTGGATAAAAAACTTAGACAAAAGAGTACAAATAAAATTGAGAATGTAAAAAAATTCACATTAGAGCATCAACAAATCAAAGAAATAAAATTAGCCAGCGAAAAATGGTGCATCAATTTAACAGATCGAGTTGTTCCTAAAAATGTACTTGATAACGGATCGAGTTGTTCCTAAAAATGTACTCGACGTTTTTCTCCGTTTCGAACGTATGAGTGTCGTCACTTTGCTTGTTGACGTTTTAGGTGTCGATGTTTTGAATTTGGTTTTTTTGTCGAAGCTTTGCGTGTCGGATTTCGTTATTTTCTTTTCGAAGATTTGAACGGTTTTTGCGCATTTGAAGCTTTGACTGTCGGTGCTATAGGTACCAACCTTTCTAAATTGGCAACAATGTGTCCACTCAACATAGCTTAGCTGCTGTGGCAATTCCTTTATTTTGATGAGCACTCCGATCAAAACACACAAAACTAGGTCCTAATGATATGGTTTTAGAAAGTACGCAAATAGATTTGTAGATGACTGTATAGCGTGTATTCTTCGTGAAAATTGTAACGCGTTTTTAGATCACTTTAACAGTTTTCATGAGTCATAACACTTTACCGTTTACGATTTATATCAAATTATTACAATTTATGTTTCTTAGACAAGAAATTTATTATACAATAAAGCCAAAGAAGCTTACAAATGATTATGAATCAAATGATCATTTTGGGTGTTCACCAATCTTCAGTGATTAATCTAGGAACACGTCAAAGCGCAGTTTCACGTACTCGTCAAAATTTACATCTTTAAAAACATAAAAAACATCTTAAAACTAAGTCATAACGAAGGGAAAGCCAGATTTTTTTTTTTTTTTTAAATTAGTTCAAACAAACGGTTTGGGCCCGATTTCCGATAGGTGGCAGCATAGGTTGACAAACGGAGTTCCTAATACCTGATTGGGTGTTGGGTAATGGCGCATTATTCAAAACAGCTCTCCTGATTTCAAGGTTTTCAAGTACATTTAGCATGCGCTTGTCTTTCGATTTATATATCATTTCAAGATTGTTGTTGATGTTATTGATCTTGTGTTGACCTTCCCTTACATGCTGATGTATTATGTAGGTGTTAGTGTTAAATTCGAAATTTCTCAGTCGGCTTTTGCCAATCGTCGTTCTTTTCTTATTTTCTCCTTGCTAGTACCGTTGTTTTTTCCGTATTTACCGTAGTACCGCCGTATTTCTCTTGACTCTTCTCTATCGCCGCTTAGCATGTCAATGTGAAACGGCAAGTTGATGTCTTCTTCATTTTCTTTCATCACCCCGGCGCTGTCATTGGGCACACCAGAGGTGCCCGGAGTAGATCTCGGAGGTATCCCACTCTTTTTGAAAGGGTCTTCTTCACGCATATCTCCTTTTTGGGGATGCAACAAAGTTCTACTCACGAGAGTCTTAGTTTTCAGCGCCACTGCATGTTCAGTTTTTAGATCATAAAGATCTCCTCTGTACCTATAAGCATTTTTGACAACCGTGCAAAGTGTCAAAAATCCAGTAGCAGAGTTTCTTGTTTTGAATAATCGCGATGAAGAAGGCATGTACTCAGTAGCCGCGATTGTTTATATTAGCATCTCACGGCACTCGCGAGTATTTTATGCACAGATCACTGAGCGCCAGCCGTTTCGGCAATAACTTATTGAATATTGATGCATTCTCGTGGTATGACTTTGCACTCTTTTGTATAATGCTTAAATTTTTACAAGAAAGAAATACTCAAGAACATTCGAAAACACGCCCGTCTCTCTCGAATGATCAACAGCCACTTAGTTTGTTATTGTTTTAATATTTTTATTTGTCTATATCACGGAAAAAAAA
>VMOF01000111.1:46019186-46075901 GCA_011764245.1 Trialeurodes vaporariorum
CCATTGAATTTGCTCACTGAACTCTGTATTTTTAAATAATATCTCGCATTTATTGTGGTCAGTGTGTTCCTCGATTCTGGGCTGGGTTGCTCATTTTAAATGGCAAAATCTTTGCAGGAAATAGTTTCGTATGAGGGCTGCTTGATGTTCTGACCTATCATAAGTTAACCTGTTCGAACGTAACCTCACAGGAATATTGGTTGAGTAGGAGATAGCGGCCCTTATACTAAACTACACCATCTTCGCAATGCATATGCGTGACAGATAGAATAGTAGGTGAAAAAAATAGTTTGATAGACCACCTTTCTGTCGCAAATGAAGCCTGCTCAGCCCCCTCTACTCAGTTGGTCAGTCTCGGGTCACCTTTCCCCATTGTATCTGAGCTGCCATAATAATGGATGATACTGCATGTTGATCCAGTCATACATGTAGTCACCTTAAGTCTAAGCTGTTAGTCAAGTATTTCTCGTATCCGAGGGTTGTGAAAAAAAACCCTGACCCAGAAATCTTTGCGCCGACTGTTAGCTAATTCAGCAGAAGAATAAGCAGCCTGATCATATCTCTACTAGAGGAAGTAGAGTGTAATAAAGCATTCACGAAGGTAAGTTTCCTCAACCTAGTAATAACCTCTCTCAGCTATTCTCTACCAGACCAGAATGTGTCTCTATGCTTGTTCACTTTGGTTATACTTCTATAACAATCCCAGACTTGTAAAGTAGTAAAGTAATGGGCGGAAGCTTTTCTGTTGATTGTGAGGGTGATTCGATTAACTTGGTATGCGTGGTCTTACATGAGATGGCAGTTGACAGTTTGAACTGCTCTCTGAGCAATTGATAAGCTGGTGCTTCGGCCTATTTTTTGATGCGCTGCGACATCACTTTGGGACCAATTGTAGGCAAAATCAAACTGTAATCTATACTAAGCTGAACAACCTCAACCCTTCTGAATATTTGATGAGAAGATAGTGTATTTAATGGTATATTTGGTAGAGAACCACATCAACTGACTGCTTGTTTACCCATTTTAAACACATTTACTTACTACCGTAGCTCTTCTCCAGCTTTCTGCACTGCATGAATTTTTTTCTTACATTGTTTCTGTATGCTGTAACTTCATATCAAATGATACACAGAAACATGTACTAGAGGTCGTTTCAGAAATGAAGGCGCACCTAGACGGATAATCTTTGGCATTTTCAACATTATGTCTCATTTTACAAAGTAAAAATAAATGAAAATGAATTTGAGAGTTGACTTTTCATTGCAGAACGCTTGATAACCAAAAGTTCAAAGTCGAAGGTAAGTTTTATTAAGATTTTAGGGAACGAAAATTGAAAATTTGCCAAAGATCATGGTCTAGGTGCGCCTACACATCTGAAACGAGCCCCAAACACTAAGGTTTGAGGGCATGGGTGGTGTTAAAATGAACAGTTAAAAAAGCCACAGAAATTTGCAAATTTATAGGAAACAATGACCAATTCTGCAGTTGCAACTTTCACGTCCCCTCTAATAATCCGTGAAGGCTTAACTATTGATAGATAATGCACTTGAACGGGAAAAATAAGTATCTCTTATTAAGATGGTCAGTCTGTCATTGCACAGCTCTTATATAGAGCCACTTGAGGCTCAGTAATTTACACCCCTTTCTAAGAATCAAATTCGAAAGGTAGTACCTCTACTTTCAACTGCCCAAAGGCAATCATATAATTAAGGGAGCCAAGCTTTTTATCTCCGTATCTTTCTAAGTCAAGAAAAGACAGCCGCACTTTTTTTTAGAACTCCTTGTGATTAAAGATAAGCAATCTGAGATACAACCAAAATTAACACAGCATCCAGTGGGGGGGAGAGAGAGAGAGGGAGAGGAGAGAGAGAGAGAGAGAGAGAGAGAGAGAGAGAGAGAGAGAGAGAGAGAAGAAATGAGTGAGAGGTTGAGAGCAAAGATTATTCATGGTTCAGATAGAGTTTGATTAGAAACTTCAACCGCGGACAAATCCTGCGCCAAACTGTTGCTCTAATTTTACAATCATCATGCTGTGTCATGCTATGCCAATGCAAGTCAGCAATGTCTTTTAAGCTTTGAACCTTTGAGAACAGATTTAAGCTCATCTGCAAGCACCCCGGCCCTTAAAAGTGTAGCTGATCAGTTCTCTTGTTCTAAAAATCCTCTCTCTGCATTCAGTGTAGACCAGGAAGTAGCTAGATTTGCAGAAAGAAAGGCAACATGATGCACCAGAGTTTGTGATCAATTACCAATCAGAGATTGGTAACTTTTTATTTGTATTATCAACCTCCAACTATTTGCAGTTGAACTCAGCTTTTTGGTCAAGCCAGAATCATCCAAGTGTCTCCCAAAACGGGCACTGATATTGCCACAAAAACTTTAATAAAAATGATTAAAGTAAAAAAGCTGGCCAAGCAAAAAAGTGTCTCCCAAATCTGCTTTTCCTTCCATTCTCTTTTCTCTCCCAGTTTTTCTTTATATTGCAAACTGGTTCATTTGATTTCACACTCCTTGCTAAAATCCAAATTTATGAGATCATAGCTCTCTTTTTCGTTGCCTAAAGGCACTGAAATCAGAGAGCCAAGTTTATTTTTTTTCTTTCTCCGTCCCTCTCTAAGACACAAACCGTCATACTTCTAAATTTAAGTCTTCCACAAAATGAAGGCGCTTAAAAATTTTTTTGAGAAGACTTTCTGGGTTCTGCACTCATACATTGCTCTCTTCTTCATCGCCCAAAGGTAATGAAATCAGAGAGCCAAGTTTACTTTCTTTCTGTTATTATTACCGCTGCCGTCTCTACAAATCAATCAAGAGAGAGGGGGGGGGGAGAGAAAGAGAAAGAAAGAGGGGGTATAGTCAAAAATTTATTTCAAGAAATAATTAAAAGCAAAAATTAAAAATGAAGGAGGAACTTCAGACTTGGGCCGTGGGGTTTTATCCATTCTAATTCTCAGAAAATGTCTCCAAGTATCCGACAGTCATATCACCAATACCCTAAAAAAAACCCACGGCCCAAGTCTGAAGTTCCTCCATCTTTTTTAATTTTTTCTTTTAATTATTTCTTGAAATAAATTTGTGACTATACCCCCTCTTTCTTTCTCTTTCTCTCCCCTCCCCCTCTCTCTTGATTGATTTGTAGAGACGGCAGCGGTAATAATAACAGAAAGAAAGTAAACTTGGCTCTCTGATTTCATTACCTTTGGGCGATGAGTGCAGAACCCAGAAAGTCTTCTCAAAAAGTTTTGAAGCGCCTTCATTTTGTGGAAGATTTAAAATTTAGAAGTATGACGGTTTGTGTCTTAGAGAGGGACGGAGAAAGAAAAAAAGTAAACTTGGCTCTCTGATTTCAGTGCCTTTAGGCAACGAAAAAGAGAGCCATGATCTCATAAATTTGGATTTTAGCAAGGAGTGTGAAATCAAATGAACCAGTTTGCAATATAAAGAAAAACTGGGAGAGAAAAGAGAATGGAAGGAAAAGCAGATTTGGGAGACACTTTTTTGCTTGGCCAGCTTTTTTACTTTAATCATTTTGATTAAAGTCAAACCTACATGACGATTTTTGTTCATTTCTTGGTGGTTATACCGTTTCTCGTGAGAACCGGTGATTCAAAAATGTTTAAGAAATCCAACGAATCGGGGCGGGGTTCCAAAAATCCTTTTTTAGTCCTTTATACAGGGGGAAAAAAGATTAGTAAAAATAACCATACGGATCCCTGCTTTTGGCACCTGCTAGATGTTATGGTAAACTTGACCAGAAGCGTGGTACATTTACCGATTTTTTGAGTAAATTCGACATGCAATCAGGTAACATCACCTAGTACCAAGTAAAAAATAGCATACTTCTGGTTAACATTACCAGAACATCTAGCAGGTGTCAAAATCGGGTATCCGTATGGTTATTTTCACCGTATTTTTTTTCCTTTTGTATACGGGGTTTTATAAAAAAAAAAAGTAGTGGAATTTTTTAAATTTTTTTTTAAAAAAACGTTTAAAATTTAGATTCCATTATTAAAAGGAGGACATTTTTAGGGGGGTTCCCAAAATTTTCAGGACCCCAGAGGGGCGGATCCGGGGTAACTGCCCCCCTGAATCACATTTCTCAAATGGCGACCCCTAATTTTTATTACATAACTTTACAGACCATCAAATTCAAAGCATTTTGGCACACACCGCAGGTCGAAATCGTTTTTCGTGTTCAAGATATATCGAAAGTCAAAGTTCGATTTTGACCCATTTTCAAAAATTCATGACTCCCACTTAAAAGGGCGGAATTTAAAAAACTATTAGCTTAAAATGCTCTACAAAACAAGTACTTTTCAGAAAAAAATACAACTGTCCAGGAAACTGGATTTCAAGGCTCCACAATTTTTTTTAAAATTTTTTGAAAATTGTGAATCGGCGATATTCTAAAAACGGCCAGAATCGACAGTTTTGGCGTGAAACCTGTTAGCTGAGTTCAAATGAGCGATGTCAAGCTCTTAAAAGTCCCCAAAACCCCCTTAAACCCCCAGAGAGAGGTGTTTCTTGACTCTGAATCTAGCATTGTTCTCAATACTGAGTTTGATAATTTTAATGGTGATTTTGAGACTTTTTTGAGCTTTCAGGCGCTTTGTATCGCTCATTTGGACACAGCAAACAGATTTCAAGCCAAATCTGTCGATTCTGGCCGTTTTACAAGAAAATCGCAGATTGAAAATTTCCGAAAAGCGAAAAGAGCTGTATTCAAAATGAGCCTTTTTGGCCCAAGAAAGAAAACCTTTCAAATTTTCAGGGTTAATAGAGCTACTCGGGAGCTTTCTAAAAATGGCCAGTTTTTTGTTCTAGCCCTCTTGGAAGAGGGAGGGGCGGGGGGGCAAAGTCGGAACCTTTAACCTCCCGTAACTTTTTCACAAATTGACCAATTTGAATGCGTTTTTTTTAAAATGTAGCTTTTAATGTTCTTTCGATTGCTGTACCACACTTTACCTTTTGAGGAATTTTAAGACAATTTTTTTCGATTTTTTCCATTTTTTAAATTCCCAATTTTTTTGTTTTGCATTTTTGAACCGAGAAAAATGCACTGAGGGTAACAAATACCAGTTTGGATTTAAGTTCTTTTAATTTGCTTTCAAGTAGTTCAAACCGCGTGTTGGGGAAACGTTTTGTTCAAAAGTTATAAGCACGTAAAGTTGACGCGGAACCGATTGCGGCGTGCTCAGGGCCCGCGTTTTTTACTTAAGGTCGCCGCTCCTCTCCGACTGGAAAGGAATAATAAATATTCTGGCTTCACGCGATTAATACCAATACTAAACCCATTTTAAAGTAATAATCAAGTGTTTTCAACGGTCTTTCATCATTTTTCCAACTTCCAAAGCCCCAAAAAAGGGGGCCCAAGAAACCCGGCATTATTATATAGTCGTTAGCGGTAGCGTTGCGTGCAATCTGTCAACGCAGCATTTTGTCCATTTAAACTTATGAAAAAAGGTCGAACTATTGGAGGTGCACAGTGCACTCCCTTGATTCGATATTCTGCAAGAGTTTAAATGAGAACATTGCAACGTTGTCATGCTGCACGCGATCCCACTGGTCGTTAGTTGTTCCGTTCTTTTTGTTTGGAGGAATTGTCAGTTTGAAGCTTGCTTTTTGAACATTATTAGAGGGAGTTCATTTGGTATTTATTAACATGCAGTAAGTACTGCATGTTTTTGTTATGGTTTTGTATCGATTTTGGCCATAAACTTCCTGCATAAAAATCGACAATTTTCGGCTTGGTCGCAAACGTGCGTTGTCAGATTTCCGCGCGTAATGATCGCGTACTGCTTTTCGGTGGATTCCTTTCGTTCGATATATTGCGGAGCGGCAACGCGAAAAGTCTCCCTATCCTTTAAGCAGTCACTAAACGTATCGCGCGCCATATCGAATCCGCGATATTCTTCGGTCCGCCGCACAATGGATAGAAATCAAATCTTTGGCGGTCCAAATTCGATCCTTTCAAAGTTAAAAAATTAGTATTTTAGCTGGGTACTATAGTTGATTTAAAGGGGTTTATTTGGCTCCGTTTTTTATTCCTGGCTTGTCCCATACTTATCGGAGAATATCATTTGATGGATCAACAGTTCTTGTGATATCTCATGTCTTTGTTTTTTTGACCACTTAGGACTCGATTTGGATCCATAGTGAGCCGTTTGAAAAGTTCGAATGTTTGAGTTAGGTTTTGACTGAGTATTGACCCCAAGTTTTTCATAAGGATTTGTCTCCGTTATGAATAAATTTGGTAGTTTCATTATTTTGTCTGTGATTACCAACGAGCTATATCTAGTTCGGAGGCTTTGGTAAACATGCGTAATTTGCCTCGGAGATTTTAAGGTTAGAGATTTGTGTTGTGAAAACAAACCGAAGTTCCCTCCGCAATGTATTTTCGCGTGTTTTCGAAGTCTATCAGAGACTTTAAAATCTGAATTTCTTTATGAACTGTGCGTGTTTTCTGTCAATAAAAGCCTTAATTTCAGTTTCTACTAATTGAAACACTCAAGTTCTTCATAGCTTTCATTTAATTTGCCAGATTCTACAGTGCGTGTTATTGCCTCGTAATGCCGTAACTCATTGCCTTTCTTGGCATTTTGACGAGTGAAAGTGGTATGTTTGTGGTGATTTATTCAAAAATTTTGTAATTTGACCTCTCTCAGCAAACTCTCTCTTCCTGAGACAGATTTACTCATCTTTATCTCCTCAAGTTGAGTGATCTGAAGGAGTTAACTTCGTTAACCGATGAGCGTGGTCTAGAGTAAAGTTACCAAAAGGGGGAAAAAAAAGCAAAGGGGGGACCTTTACATTTCAGACCAATTGTACCTATGCTTGCATGACAGTCATGGAGAGCAGAACTATTTAAATGGCAACACCAAGTTGTGTGATGCATTCATTCAATGATAAACGATGTCGACTGAAATAGTGGGCTGAGGTTGATCGGAGAGCATCCATTTCACTCGACTCATCTCTTTTGCCCAAGTTGATTGAGCCACTCGTGAAGTGAATTTTACTACGAGTTTGGTTGGATTTTGGTAACAACTTTTTAAGTATATATTTACCTAAGTACAACTGTCCGACAAGACAGTCTGTCTCTTCTGAACTGCATCAAAAGGCATGGGAGAGTGGTTGGTTTGCGCAGAGTTTCAACTCTTTTCTAATGAAGCGCTTATCAATGCGCTTTGATGCGGTTTGGAAACAGGCACCATTGTTTGTCAGAACCCTATACTCAAAATGGTCCCCCTCTAATAGAATGGTTATACAGTGACTCATCTTTCATTGAAACTGCTGAAGATGTTTCGACATGTTTTACTTGCAAACGGATAGTTTTGCGAGGATGAAAAAAAGCTTCATTATGAAGCTATCTGAAGCTACACTGAAAAAGTGCAAGAAGTGTGTTCGACACTGAACAGCACAGTTTATGATGCCAGGCTTTGGCTCTGGGCATGAGGGAAAATGGTCATAATCTTGTCAATAATCTTACAAAGTCTGAAGAGAGAAACCTAGAAGCCAAGTACAAATGATGGTGTTAATTTGGACACATTAGATCTAATCGGGGAAAGCCAACTCGATTTGTCTAATTCTACTCGATGTAACCTAAGTCGAAACAAATCTTGACCTGGACCAATCAAATCAGCTTTTCTAAAATGTTGTGAGTAAATCATGAATCCTTGGGTCCAATCGGTTGCGATAAAATTATCGACTACTTTAGCGGTATATCCACCTAAGATTCTTAAGTAGGATAAAGTAACTTTCCCCTCTTGTTTGGAAGCAGTCGATAAATAAGTGGTTACGAAGTTGTGACTGAACTTCACTCGAATCTCATGCTAACATTCACTCGAGTGGCTCAATTGACTAGGATGAATCGAATTGACTTGGACAAAATAGATGAGTGGAGCAAGATGGATGCTCTCCGATCAACCTCACAGCAAAATTTTAGTATGGCACTGTTTTACAGCCTTCTTGTCCACACCTATATCCTTGGTAAAAGAACATAACATTATAATGAATTGGTACCCCGTTTCGTGCATCGCACGACGTGGTGTTGTCTTCACTTTTAAAGAAAGTTGGGTTTGGGTTTTTTTTTCATAACAAGGTGTCTGTGAATTACTGTATTTGGTCACTTCAGAGTTCTACGGAGTACCTAACCTTAAACCTAATACTGGTAATTCTAAGTCAGTGTTGTGTTGATTTCTTGCACCATTATTGCCATAATGATGACAGTAGTTTCTTATTTCTGCTAAGTGGGTACTGTAGTCTTTCAATTCAACTATAAACGCTCTCTTATTGAAGAATACTCTTAATTTCTCAATGAAATGAAAGTCTTCCGTTCGGTCCGTGCAAACTTCAGAACCACGAATGAGTCAGTCATTTTTTTATTTGCTTCTTCATGTCCAAACTGACTGAAGTTCAACTTTGAAATCAGATTTGCTGCAAATTTAATTTCAAATACATTATTATAATTTGCTAAAGTCAGTTCAAAGTACAATTAACGATGGAACTCAACAACCAGTCAACGCGCAGATTAACTTGAACCGCAGGTAGATGTGACCTCAGGTGTAGATTTTGTGGTTGAATTTTATTTTCTCCTAGTCTCTGATTTTTGATGCACTTCTGTACCAACTATACTCACACCAGTAAAATGGTAAACAGAGGAACCTAAAGTCAAGTTCAAGCTTTATCCGAGATTACCTGGGATCTGAACGTTAAACGTTAAGGCAAATTACACTAACAGTCACAGTTCTCATGAAGCAAAGCACCTCACGAAGAGTACGAAATTCTATGTACAGTTCAAGTTTGTTTGAAAAAAAAATTACTTTTTTATTCAAATAAAATTTCAATTTAACGGAGTAAATTGCAATTTTTTAATTAAAACTGCACTTTATTCAAACAAAATTGCAATTTATTCAAAATAAATTGCCATTTATTCAAATAAAATGTAAGAAATTGTCAACCTAACTAAGATTTATCTGAGATTTATTTTAAATAAAATTTCTTTGAAATATCAATAACATTTCAAAATAAAATTGCCATTTTATTTGAACAAAATAGGAGTTGATGCTACTAGGGGTTGGTCGCTCTTATATCAGATGATTTGCAAGTTGAATCAGAGCTACCATGTCTTTTGGTTGTATGCGGCTATTCAGACGAAAGTGTTTACAGGAGAAGTATCAAATATTTTGAAGGAGCTTCATACGGAAGATCTGTTACCAGGAAAGTATCAAATTATTGAAGGCGCTTTATACGAAAAATAGACAATGTGATCAGGAGAAGTAAAATTATTTGAAGGAGCTCTGAAGCCACCTAATCGAGGAAACTTAAGACTTGGTCGCTCTGATATCACATGACTTGCAAGTTGAATCAGAACGACACGTCCACCGGGTGTAGGGAAATAAATGTAGGAAGATATTTGAAAGAAAAGTTTTTACGAGCAAGTTTTCACGAAGAAATGTTTGGGGCAGGTAAAGTAAAATGGAGCTGGTTTGGGGGAAAGATTTTAGATCTTGGCCGCAATCACTTGAGGTTTAGCTGAAAGTTTGGTGAAATAATTTGTGACATGAAATTAATAGAAATTAAAAAAGAAAATGAACAAAAACACTTGCTCTCAGAAGTTTCACGTAGAAAATAAATTCTCACTCCACCACTCTCACTAACTCTGCATACCCATTGAAATTATACAGAACATAATGCAGCGATGATAACTATAGATAAGAGGGAAACCCGCACACTGCACAGAGTTTTAAGAGAAAAAACCCAAAATTTAAAAAGAACTTTCAATATAGACACTCACAAATGACGAAATAAAAGACAGTGGCCTAGAGTTCAAGATGAGAGGAACCATACCACCAGGCATTTTTCTCGAGAATGGCTGATCGAAATGTTTTGAATAAAAAAAAACGGTTACGGAATGGACACAAAATTTTTCATTTTTTTATTTTCACAAGCCCTCATCAGCTCCTCGTTCATATTAGGAGAAGTTCACACACTTTTATCAAGTTTTTTGCAAAAAAGCATCTTCTGAAAGTACGAAAAAAGTTCATATCCTCATAGCAGAGGCAATTGCCAACATTTTTGCTCCCATAGACATTTTTTAGCTATAGGGACTTGGAAGATTTTTGAATCAACCCTTTTGCTTATCCAGTTGAGAATTTCTCACAAATCTTGACAGATTCTGAAAAAATCTATCGAAACCCCTTTTGATCGATGTGCAACATGTTACCTTGAGGAGAAAAAATAAGGTGTATTTTTTCAAATCAAAAATTTTGGGACTTCAATGGCAGAATCGGATCGATTCCATGGTCTGAGACATAGACTGCCCAAAATTTTTATTTAACGAAATACACCTAATTTTTTCACTTTAAGGTACCAAACTAGTGGCACATCAATCAAAATGGTTCCAACCATTTGATCAGAATCTGTTATGTATTTGAAGAATTCTCAACAGGGTGGCCACAAAAGCCAATTCAAATTTTTTTCCCAAAAAACCGCCATAACTCAAAAAAGTGAGGTTTTTTGGTAAATGTCCATGGGAGCAAAAATGTAGGAAATTTCCTGAACTTCAAGGACACCAGCTTTTCTCATAACTTTAAAAGGGCTTTTTTGAAAAAAAAAAAAATTGAAATATAGATGTGATTGAGCCTCCCTTTCAAAAATGCCCCAAAGGGCTAAGTATTGGAAGCTATCGATAATATGATAAATGAAAAAATTTTGGGTTGATTCCCTATGCGTCTTCCATGTTTCAAAAAATTTCAATCAGCCATTCTCAAGAAAAATGCCTGGTATAGGTGCTCTGGATCACCATGTATACAGGGTGTCAATTAAAAAAAGGGGCCAGGCCGAATATCTCGAGAACGGCTCCGGATTCCGAAAAACGCTGAAACACGTGTTAAATTATTTTGAGCAGGACATCTTTTTAGGGGGGGCCGATTTGGGGTCTCTCTCTGGGGGGTCCCCAAGGAGGCTACCACCTCCCTAAATCCAATACTTCAATGGGGCCCCAATTTATTTTTATTTAATAATCAAAAATAGGGTAAAATTTTAAGACTTTTGGTACAATTTAAACGTCAACATCGTTTTTCGTTTTCGATTATATCGAAGGTCCAAGTTCGATTTGGGCCCATTTTCAAGAAGCATTACTTACCCCTCTTTGAAGAGTCGGAATTCACAACTCAAGGACACAAAAATACTCTGAAAAGCAAGCCCTTTTCAGAAAAAAATTCAATTATAACAAACATTTATTCAAATTTTGGTTTTGAAGCTCAAAACACTTTTAGACGTTTTTGGGGCCCCCAAAGGGGGGCCATCTGAAAAATTCCGAACTACGACCCCTATTGAGTGATACATCAATCGAAAAGACGTAACAAACTGAGCATTTCGGCGCAAACCGGGGGTGGATATCGTTTTTACATTTGAGATATCGAATGTCAATTTACAGATTGCGATATCTCGATTGTGAAAAACGATATCGAACTCCGGTTTGCACCGAAATGCTCAGTTTGTTACGCCTTTTTTTTTTATGTATCAATCAATAGGGGTTGCACCTCGGAATTTTTTAGATGGCCCTCCTTGGGGGCCAAAAAAGTCTAAAAGTTTTGGGAGCTTCAAAACCAAAATTTGACCAAATGTTTGTCATAATTAAATTTTTTCTGAAAAGGGCTTACTTATTAGAGTATTTCTTGTCCTTGATTTTTAAAATTTCCCACTCTTCAAAGAGGGGTAATAATTTTTTTAAAAATTTGTCCAAATCGAACTTTGACCTTCGATGTATCAAAAACGAAAACTGATATTGAACTTCGATTCGCACCAAAAGTCTGATAATTTCACCCTCTTTTCGATTAATAAATAGAATATGGGGGTCCCTGTTTGAAGTATTGAATTTAGGGACGTGGTATCCGCCCTGCGGGCCCCCTGGTGATGGCCCCGAAATCGGAAACCCCCCATAAAGATGTCCCCCTCAAGCATTTGAACACGTGTTTCAATGTTTTTCAAAATCCGGAGCCGTTCTCGAGATATTTGGCCTAGCTCCTTTTTTTAAATTTACACCCTATATGCTATGAAACTTAATGAAAAGCGGTATTACAAGAATAACAACGCAGTCAAAGAAGCTTACACTGATTGACTGCATGTTATCTTTGTATCGCTAGACTGCGATACAAAATCTGCTGGGTGCTTGTTTTTTTTTTTTTTTTTTTTAGAGGGAAGTACATTTTTTTTTTTTTTTTTTATTGTGGGGGGGGGTCTCCTTTTTGGGCTTTGAAAATCGGAAAAAAGATGAAAGACCATTGAAAACACCTGTTTATTAGTTTAAAATGGGTTGAGTATTTGGTATTAATCGCGTGAAGCCAGAACATTTATTATTCCTTTCCAGTCGGAGAGGAGCGGCCGACCTTAAGTCAAAAACGCGGGCCCTGAGCACGCCGCAATCGGTTCCGCGTCAACTTTACGTGCTTATAACTTTTGAACAAAACGTTTCCTCAACACGCGGTTTGAACTACTTGAAAGCAAATTAAAAGAGCTTTGATCCAGATTGACATTTGTTACCCTCAGTGCTTTTTCCCCCGGTTCAAAAATGCAAAACAAAAAACTTTGGGGAATTTCAAAAATCGAAAAAATCGAAAAAATTGTCTTAAAATTCCTCAAAAGGTAAAGTTTGGCACATCAATCGAAAGAACATTGATAAAGCTACTTTTTTAAAAAAAAAAAAAAAAAAAACTGCATTCAAATTGGTCAATTTGTGAAAAAGTTACGGGAGGTTAAAGGTTCCAACTTTGCCCCCCCGCCCTCCCTCTTCCAAGAGGGCTAGAACAAAAAACTGGCCATTTTTAGAAAGCTCTCGAGTAGCTCTATCAACCCTGAAAATTTGAAAGGTTTTTTTTCTTGGGCCAAAAAGGCTCATTTTGAATACAGCTCTTTTGAAAAATTTGTTGGAGCCTAAAAATTCGGTCTCCTGGACGGTTGTATTTTTTTCTGAAAATTCCTTGTTTTGTAGAGCATTTTAAGCTAATGGTTTTTAAATTCCGCGTTTTTAGGTGGGAGTTATGAATTTTTAAAAATGGGTCAAAATCGAACTTTGACATTCAATATCTCGAACACGAAAAACGATATCGACCTGCGAGTTGCGTTAAAATGCTTAGAATTTGAGGATCTCTAAAGTTATGTAATAAAAATTAGGGGTCGCCATTTGAGAAATGTGATTTATGGGGGCGGTGACCCCCGGATCCTCCCCCGGGGGGCCTGGAATTTGGCAACCCCCCTAAAAGATGTCCTCCTCAAACTAATGGAATCTGTGTTTAAGCGTTTTTTGAAATTCGAACCCAAACTTGAGTTCACCCACATTTTCTGAAGTTGGTTTCATTTTATAGGGAGCTACGAGTTTTTTAAAACTTGGTTAAATTGTAACTTTTGTTGTCGATAGTATATCGACTATCGCATTCAAAAAAAAAAAGGAATCAATCTGCAGTTTGCGCCTAAAATCTTGAAAGTTTACGCTCTTTTTGATAATCAAATTTAAAAAAGTAAGGGTTGTCATTTGAAATATCCGAATTGCAGAGAGGACACCCTCTTCTCCTGGAGGGGTGATCCTTCGTCCAGTTTTCTTCCTCATATACATCCGGAAAGTTTTTTAAGTAGTAAAGGCTCGCGCTCTTTCAAGATTCAGTATGCTTAAATTCTGCCTACAGTTTAAGTCAACCACCATGGGTCATAATAATGCACCAAACCCGCAATTACATGAATATTGAAATGAGCGTTACACTTTTTCAACAATAAAACAATGTTTCCATTATAGATACAAAAATAATTTTGTAGAAGGAGCAGATCGTACCGAGTGATTATGACATCCTCTATTTTCTAATTTATCAATGAATTTTATAGTTAACAATGTGAAATTTAGATTCATTTTTCTTCAAATTTCTCGCTGATTACATAACTGCAAGGATATATTAACTTTAAATGAAATTAGAAAAAATCATCTACAAGAGAGACAAAGCTACGCAATAAGGAAAGGGAGAAGGAATGGGTCTGCCATACAAAGGATTCTATTTTGAACCCCTTTTCCCCATTATTTCAAGCCTCGTATAAGTACCTGAGCGACCCTTCAACCAGTTCTAAGACCGCACAATAGTTAGGACGTCCGTCAAGTACGGATATACTGGCATACTGCCCGCTTGGAGCGGTTACTATTGTGACCGCTGCGTTATGATGGGGATGTCCGTGCCTATTTTTCGGAGCGGACACGGTAACCGCTCTCGCAGTCAGGGTGCACGTGTATTCTGGACGCGGTACCCCCGGCCGTTCACCGCTCGGTACGTTTACCACACCCGCTCACTTTTTTTTCCGTGACCAAAGGCACCTACCCGAGTTGGCTATTTTGATGACCTCAACGTAATTTGGGGGGGGGGGGGGTAAACTCAGTTTTCTTGGTAAGAACATGATGGTAAGAACTATCTTGAGGCTTGAAAAGGCATAAAAATGTGCGACATTAATTGCAAACCAGAGGTTGTTTTTGGTTCTTTTTTCCGATACATCGAAGGCCAATCTTCGATCTGCATCCTTTTCAGATAAATTTCAAATCTCCTACAAAAATATTTAAAATTTAAAAAAAAAATTTAATAGTCTAAACTACTCTGAAAAGCGTTCACTTTCCAAAAAAAAACAAGCAGATAGTTCTGACACTACAGTGTCAGAGAAGGCGCACCTTGAGCAAATTTGGTCCCTCATAAATCAAATTCCTTTTCCCATCATCTCAAAAATAATCTGTCCAGCAAAAATCCGGGTCCGAACCTGGGTGCGGCGAGTGGGTAGGGGTTAGAACCACTACGTACGATCTGAGGAAAAAACCCTTTGAATATTCCACCATCTCAAACAAATTGTTTAGCAAAAGTTAGGGTCCGAACCTGTGTGCGGCGAGTGGGGGGGGGGGGGGGGAGGGGGCGTGTAGAACCACTACAGACAATCTTAGAACAATCCCTCCGAATTTTCTACCATTTCAAAAAAATTGTACAGACAAAAGTTCAAGTTCAAACCCTTTTAAGCGGTGAGTGGGTGGGGGGGGGCACTACGGACAATCTCAAACCCTTCGAATTTTCCAACATCTCAAAAAAATTGTCCAGCAAAAGTTAAGGTCCGAACCTGCGTGCAGTGAGTGGGGGGGGGGGGGGGGGGGTTAGAACCACTTCGTACAATCTTAGAACAACCCCTTTGGGAAATTTTCCAACATCTAAAAAAAAAATTGTTCGGCAAAAGTTTGGGTCCGAACCGGTGTGTGGCGATTGGGGGGGGGAGGTTAGGACCACTAGGGACAATCTTAAAACAAACCCCTCAGATTTTCCACCATCGCAAAAAAAATTTATTTAGCAAAAGTTCGGGTCTGAACTTGTGTGCGTCGGGGGGGGGGCGGTACACTATGGGCTGAGCCAATGTTAAGGGTCGGACATTTCGCTCAAAATCGGAGTTTAAAAATTGAACTTCTGCCCAAAAAAACCTTGTTCTAGGACCTCAAAAGGTTTGGGAAAAGAGTCGCATATCTTCTTTTTTTGCCTTTTGTGGTGCTCTGACCGGGCTAAAAGTTAGCTGTTCCGGAAGTAAATTAATTCCACGTTTTCTCCGCTCAGGGTTGGTGGCTTTAAGTCAAACATTTTGGAAGTGCTGGTTGTATAAATGGAAATATGATGTTTTTTTATGATTGTAGACTACTTTCTGATCTGAAAACACCCCCATAGTTGTTTTTGTTCTCATTATTGGCTGAGGAGAGTGACTTTCTTGAAGACCCCGGAATAAGCCATTTTTTGAAGAATAACTAAGGTTTTAGTATCGTACTTGCGTGAACTTTCGTATAACCGAGGTTTTTTCCCGACCCTTACACCCCCAGGAACCTGGCAATACCTCACACTTCTTGCGCATCTTTGCGCCAGATGCGCCAAAGGGTCTTAAATGTCAAAAAACCCTTTTAATTTTTTGTCGGCGATTTCCGTCAAAATCCTCACCTTACCCAAAACCCGATCTGAAAGATACGTTGCTCTGTCTAGCCCGTCCTCCTGATGAGACTGTAAAAAACTGATTTTACAGCATTTTATGTTCTCCAACTAATGCACAACTCTACGGAAAACCACGGGCTGAACAATTTGGTGGGGAAAAGGGTTGGGGTACGATCTGGTGATTTTTCCCGGGGGATTTTTGCGTGTATTCTTAAAAAAAAAAAAAAAAAAAAAAAACTCGGAACGGACAGTATTTGAATGAAAATGCACTTAGCTTCTTAATTACCAAATCAGTTGCCTTTTTTTTTTCATCGGCAATCCTTCACTGCATTTACCTGCTCCCACTTATTTTTTCAATCTCTAATTTGATTAATTACCGCGAGTAAGATGAAAAATCTTGATTTGTTCAATTTTTTAAAACTTCCTGTCGGATTTAAAATTACAGACGATTTAGTGATCCACCCCACAGAAAAAATTAGTTATTCTTGTAAGTAGTTCTAGTGCTATTAGAAAGTTTGTCTACAATTTTGTTTTTCGGGTGCAAGGTCTTTTTGAAAAGTGTATAGTAGGAAACCAGATCGATTCGAGGATCAATATGGAAGCTGACTAGAGGAAGAATTCCAGTTGCCTGGTGAGTTCAAAAAACAAAAATTAAGTGAACTATTTAAGTCTTTTTTACTTTGATCACGATCTCCCCCTGATCTGGGCACTAATTAGGTTAATCGAAAATTAATTTTTATTTGCATGGATAATCCTCCTCGTCAATATTTCTGTAGGGACTCCCCCCCCCATCTTTTGGTCTAAAGGTTTTTGAAATTGAAATATGTACTGATTAAGTTGTAAAAAGCCACGAGGGCTCAAAAAAAACGCGCCCTTTTTTGAAAAATATTTCAATGTGCCAATGCTAAGTTTCCTTAAAAAGTCCCCATTTTTCAAACATTTTTCTAGGCACAAAAATGAGGTATGGAGTGAAAATAAAGAAAAATAAGATTTCAGGAGCTAAAAATTCGGATTCCTCGTGAAAAAATGAGCGGAATTCATGCATAACTGTCTAACTTTTTGCACAAATCAAACCCTCACAGCGAAATGTCCGCTGGTCCCCATTGACTCGATCCACCATGCGGTAGGACCACTACGGACAATCATAGAACAAATCCTTCGAATTTACCTCTGCACATCACTAAACGCACGTAATAAACAATCAAACTCATAAGACAATTTTGAACCCCTTTAGTAAAAAGGTAGTCAACGATATAGTATTTCCCACAAAATAGGGGAAATGAAAAACTGATCTGTAGTAAGAAGAAATCGGACCACCAAGAATCGACTATTTTTCAAATGTGTTAAAGTAGAGAACAACAATGTTGCCATATTCCATTAGGTGGCACCGTTCTTTGGTTGCCCGGTAAAAAATTTGAACGTGAAGTGTGATGCCAAGTAAAACAAAGGACGCCATGGCAAAACGAAAGAAAAGATGAAGAAGTTACAGTGAGTCAAAAGACATCTCTCCTAAATGTCCCCATGACGTCCCAAGACTGGTGACGAAGCATTTGATCCGCGCAAAATGGCCGAAATACGTCAATCAAATCTCGAAATGAAAAAAAATAAACTGTAGGGAATACCCTACGAACACTTTCTCACATCATTTTTATCTGAAGGAGACCCCCAGACCCCCCCCCCCCCCACTAACGAATTCTGGAGGAGACCCCCCTAACCCCCTAAAGAATTCGGGGGGAAACCCCCAGACCCCCTTTAGAATGCTAGGAGAGACCCCAAACCCCCCTTGAAAATGCGGGGGGATACCCCCTGACCCCCCTTTAGAATTCTGGGGGAGACCCCCAAACCCCCTCAAATTTCAAATATTTTCACCGGACATAATTCTGCCTTCAATCCGAAGAGTTTGAAATTTTTGTAGAGAAGCTGTAGGAATAGTTGCCTATTTTGTTATTTGAAGGCTAATTGAGACAATTAATCTGATTTTGCTTATAACAGGGTTTAGAGTGATTCAAGATTCCAATAAAATTTTATTCTTTGAGCTGCATTCATTATATTTGCTCTTTGTTCTTTTTTTGGGAGTTTTTTTTTCCCTTAGTTTTTATAGGAGGTTGAAATGTACTGATTCTTGCATTTCCTCCATTGAGTACTATGTTTGGTTTCTTCTTTCACTCTGTGGATCTTCAAAATAATTTTTTTGTTTAATAGACTAACCCCCCTCCAAAGATGTACTTAAATCGTAGAATGTGCAAACAAAATTTCAACAAAATTCATTCAGCCATTTTTGATTGACTTTTCTTTATAAAATTAATTTTCCTTGAATATTCTATTTTTTGGTGTAATGAAACCTATATTGCTTTTAAACAGCTTTAGACTTAAAAGTTGTATATTGTAGTCATACATTGAAAAGAAATTTCTGCCTAGGCTGGTTGCAAACGTTTTGATGCAATTTTCATCGAACTTAATTGAGTCATACTTGAATTACTTATTCCAATATTATGTTTGTCTTAATATTTGCTTACAATTAGTTTCAAAAGATTTTTGCTCGATCGTACCTATATTGTCCCTCGAAACGGTCGTAAGGTTTTCATGAGGACTGTACCAAAAATAGTTTAGTGCACGCAGTGCAGTGTTTAGTGTTTTTTTTACACATTATGTTTGTGAAAATTTTTGTCAAAATCCATCCCATTAAGTAATGATTGACTCCAAGTTTAAAATTAATTCCTCACTTTCATTCTTTTTTTTTTTTTTGGTCAACACCCTATTTTGATTTTGTAAACTCTCTTAAGGGTTGTATATTGTAGCTGTAAGGGCTAATTTCTTTTGTAAACCAATTGTAGATTTTATTTGCCAGATTTTGTCAAAATCCATTGGACCAAACCTGAATTATCCGAAATAATAAGATTATGTTTTTATTTTCTTATATACCCACATATTTTCTTCTCAATCGCACCTATATATTACCTCTTAAAAAGGTCTCATCGGTTGTGTATGGTGATCAAGCGAGAAAAATATGTTAGTACTTTGATAGTAGATTGTGTGTAAAAAGTTTCATGAAATTCATCCATCCATTGCTGATTGACTCCAAGTTTAAGATTACTTAATTTCTCACGATAATTCCATTTTTTTGCTCGAGCGCACCTTTTTTGATTTTTTAAACGGTTTTGAGGGTTGAATATTGTAATTATTAGTGGTTTTTTTTTTAAAGTAGGCTGGATATAGATTTTTTTTGCTAACTTTCATCAAAATGATTGAGCCAAACCTGAACTATCCCAAATAATAGGATTATACTTTTATTTGCTCATATTCCCAAATTTTTTAATCAACCGCACCTATATTACCTCTTGAAATGGTTTTATCGGTTGTTTTCGATGACACAGAGAGGAAAATATTTAAGTTTATTGATTGTAGATTGTGTGTACAAAGTTTTATCAAAATTCATGGAGCCATTATTGATTGACTCCAAGTTTTAAGATTGATTTCTCATGATAATTCTATTTTTTGGCTCGAGCGTGCTTATTTTGATTTTTTTAAACAGTTTTAAGGAATGAATACAGGAACTATAAGTGGTTCATTTTACAGTAGGCTGAAAATAGATATTTTTTTGCTAACTTTCATCAAAATTGATTGAGCCAAACTGAATTATTCCATTTTTATTCATTTTTATTCATTTATCCATTTTACCATTGATTTTAATGAAAATAATTTTTTCCCCATAACTACCCTAAAAGTCAAAATTTCAAAAAAAAAAAAAAAAGGACCTCTGGGGAATCTAAAAAGCACCAACTGTGCAAAATCTGGATGCATAAGGATCAATGGTTCAAAATTTATGCCTAGGTACGGAGTGACGAACAGCCAGACTGACGGACAGACGCCACAGAATTTTTTACATACTTAAATCTCTCTAAGTCAGAAAGGGTTAAGAATATGAAAATATGATGGAAGGATGTTCTTATGGATGGTATTAGACATGATGAGAGGCCATTACTTTCACTAAATCATGATTGACTTTGTCGTGAGAGGCCAACTATCGCAACAAAATACCTTGAAATCTCTGCGCCATCGCAATACTTTCTCAATTTTTCTAATTTTATTAGAGTGAGAAAGTAAAAATACAATCACACCACCTCCGTCGGACGTCCGAGACAGATTCATGTCCTTCCTCCGAAGGAGAATGTCCTTGGACGTATATTGGTCTTAATATTTTCATGACATTTTTTAGATGCTCCATTCCACGTCCCATGACTTGTGTTAAAAGATTCGATCTGGGTATAGTGTCCGAAATACGTCCCACGGACCTCGAAATTATAATGGAAAAACAGATGGAAGCACATTATGTCCGTTGGACGTCCGAAAAAAGGTCGATTTCAATCCTCCGAAGGATAAAATGTCCTTGGACGTATTTTGGACATCGCATTTTGACTGTCTTTGTCGGATGTTCTAATGGACGTCCCACGACAATTTTCAACACATTTTCAGAGAGAAATAGTGCGCTGACACATTTTTCACCAAAAATAAATGCGCTAACTTATCTGTCATCAAATGGTGATGGGCGATCCCACTTTTCAGCAAAAGTGTTAGCGCTAACTCAATCTAATCTATTTTCTCAAATTCTGATTATTAGCGCCAAAAATATTTTTGGCTCAAATTAGCACGCTCACCTCAGAATCAGTAAAAACCAATGCGCTGTCATAATTTTTAGAAGAAATTGATGAGATCACACAATTTGCAGAAAGAAATGGCGAGTTGATCCATTTTGCAGCAAAAATAAGCGCGCTAACTTAATTTTCACCAAATTGTGGTCCACAACTTTAATTTTCAGCAAAAGTATGAGCGCTAGCTCAATTTCACCATTTTCTCCCATTCCGTCTTGTTTTTTTTTTTTTTTTTAGGTATAACGCTTGAAAATATTTTTGCTCAAAACTGTGCGCTCACTCAAGTTTCAGTAAAAAACAGCACGTACGCTGACATATAATTTTCAGGAGAAATTGACTCGCTAACACAAGTTTTAGAAAGAAATGGAGCGCTGAATCATGTTTCTAATTCTCTAATGTTCCCTAATGTTCAGTCTCTAATTCTGATTATTAGCGTAAAAAAATATTTAAATATTAAAAGTGAACACTGAACACTCATCAGTTCAACCAAAGATAAATGAGAATTCTGAGCATTGAGATAGTAAAAGTTCTTTTCAGAGTTCTTGCTGTTGGGACTCTCAGTTTTGCGTTTGATGAAACGCTATAATTAATTATAATAATTACATTTACATACAAAAAAACAAACGTTCAGAACGGCAAATGATTGGTTCACTGGATCACCTAGAATAAATGCTGGGACAATTTGAAATAATCACTAATCAGAAAGTGAGGTTAGGAAACATTTTTGAAGTAGAATAACTTTAAGAAAACGTGAATCAATGAACATCTAATTACTTCCAACACACTCGAAATTCAGTCGTGATTGGGAAAACATTAACTTTTCAAATGAATTGGCATTAAAAAAAAAACAGGAAACAACCTAAAAATCACGACATCAAAAAAGCTCATTTTGCCATTTGACCACAAGGGGGCGTAGTATACTCTATTGAGTAGCAGACCGATTTCAAAAGGCGCACGTAGTACCTACGGTGCGCCTAATACGGCTCTGACAAGAATCTAAACAAAATTTAGATTTGTTTCTCCGAAACATTTTGATCGTTTCTGTCCCTCAGGGATGGACAAAAGTATTCTCCTAAACTAAATCTTCCAAAAAGTGACCCCTAGTAATTCAAACATCAAGCCGGAAGATAGAGAAATTAGGTTGCGTTACGTTGGGGCAAACCAGGGATTGACTCCGTTTTTCGTAATCAGGATGTCGAACTTCGAGCATGAAACTTCACCCTTCTAATTCCTCCATACGAAACCGGTATTAACCTCCAGTGAGCACCAAAATGCTTAGCTTTTATGCCATTCTGATTGATGTGGGTCGTATTTTGGAAACTTTTGGGACCCCCCCCCCAGGGAAAACAATTGAAAACTATTTGGGGGCTCTAATCCTGATTCCGACTGTATATAGGTCGGAGTCAAATTTATTTCTGAAAATGACATGCTAAGAGCACTCCTTATCATTTTGAAATTTCGACTTTCCAATCAGGATACACTCTTAGAATCATTTTATTCAAATATTTAGGCCGTCATGGATTTTACACACAATAAACCGTGTGGTATTAAATGTAAATGTAAAGGAAAAAAGGACACATAGCTTTTGCATGTCATAAGCTTTCGAAAGATTATCTGGTTTTTAAGGGGGTTGGGGGTCAAAGTTTCTTTTTGATTTCATTTCTGTGAATTATATTTTCAAGTGTAAGAATATTTTTGTTTCAAGACAAACAAATTTCGATTGATGTATCGAACTACAACCAGGCATGGCTAAATTCGATGATCCGTCTGTTCAGTATTAGTTTCTTGAAAATGAGTCCAAATTGAACTTTGACCTTCGACTGATCGAAAACTATATTAGCCTTTGGTTTGCGCATGATTTCTCAAAAAAAAAAGAGGTTATCATGATAAAAAAAAATTGAAGTATAACTCTCCCCTTCCCCGTTTTCTGACCCTGAATAGACGGATCATCGAATTTAGCCATACCTGGTCATTGTTCGATACATCAATCGAAATTTGTTTGTCTTGAAATATAAATATTCTTACACTTGAAAATATAACTCACATAAATGAAATCAAAAAGAAACTTTGAACCCTCCCCCCCCCTCAACAACCAGATACTCTTTCGAAAGCTTATGACATGCAAAAACTATGTGTCCTTATATCTTTTAATTTTACATTTAATACCACACGGTTGTTTTGTGTGTAAAATCCATGACGGCCTAAATATTTGAATAAAATGATTCTAAGTGTACTTTTTTGCTCATTAAAAACATAACCAGTGATTCACGCAAACTAGGGCGTGGCACACCTTCACGAGAACAGTGAGTTCGGTTTGAACCGCGGTTATTATAATAAGGAAAAATTCACGGATAGAAGAATTTAAAAAAAAAAATAATTGCTATAATATTTTTCACTTTTAACCTGTTCAGCTGTTATTCTTGTAACCATTTCACTCCGATGGCTCGGTCCGGTTTGGGTTGCGGTTCAAGCCAATTTATGCTAGGCGGTTTTATGTGGTTTGAGTGACAGTCCCTTAACACCGGTATATGAAAGATCGTTGTGCACTGTGCAGCCATTGATCGGTGATCGTTTGGTTGGAACCGGACCGAGTGTTTCTCCAAATTCAAAAAATCTTTTTCAGAGCGTTCAACATAATAAATAGTGTTCAAGTCACCCTCAGATCCTTACCTTCTTACGAAACAATCATAACCTCAGGTAACGTATTTTAACCTAACCTAACTTAGCCTAATATAACTTTTCTAACCAATTTCACCTGATGTGTTCCCGACCTAACCGAACCTAATTTCACCTAAGCACTCTATAGTTATGCTGAGCACGACAAGGAATAAATAAGAATCATCTAACGACATATTAGCCAAAACTCGATTTGGCAAAATTAAAAGCTTGTAAGAAGGGTTATAATCAACAGTAGTTCGCATACTGAGGCCTATCAAGTTGGTTTGTGGGTGAATATTTTTGGAGCGCCTAACGACATCTCTGAGCGCTCGGACGGCGTACCAGCAGAGAGGCTGCGGGCTGCGCTGATGCGTTACCTTTACCGTGCGAAATAAAGCATCACCCAAATTTCATGGACCCCAGTTTGCGGTTCGGATTGCAGTTCAACGCGGTTTTCGCATCACTCTTACAACAAAAGTTAATAACCTTTTAAAACCACTGACACCTGATATTTAAATTATGGGAGCTATTAATCTGTATTTTCTTTAATTTGTTCTTCCTTAGTTTACATATTATAAGTCACATTTTATAGACTTTTTTTTTTTTTTTTTATTTACAAATTAATCAATACCTGTCAAAGTCCAACAGTGGTCACTACCACCAATACCAAACGAGTAGAAATGTCATTAAAATTGGGAAAATGTTAACAGTAACTTCGTACTGAGGAATCATTGAAAAGTCCTTGATGGACAGGCAACTCCTTCAGATTTTACAACTTAAGAAAGGGAAATAAATTTCAGGAGTAGAAAATGCGATTTGAGCATGCTATAAAACCATGTCGGAGATATCTTTGTAACCACAAATCCGTCAGCGTATTGAAACATCTTTACTGTGAGTATCTAAGAAGATTTTATTTACTTTTCAAAACATTATGTCATACATACTAAAAAATTACTTTTTAACCTCGAAGACACTCTGAAACAAATAATTGATCAACAATTCTCCAAAGCAATAATTCCAAAATCACTATTATTCAAGCAATTTAATCGTCATTGAACCTTATCGTCGTCTTAATGTTCTACGCTCCATTTTTCCGTCACCGGTGGAAGTTTTTGTTTATGTATAATTATTTTGAATATGCAAGTAATTTTTATTCATCAGAACTTATTCTTTCTAAAGAAGGCTCCTCTTCTTTACTGTGACGAGATTATTTGAACAGATATTTAATGGCAGGTCGACTGAGGTACGCATTGATTGAGGCTTTAGAATTTAAGTGAGCATTTACTGCGTAGCGCACAGCGCAGCTATAATGCATAAATGCGTGCCTCAGAAAAATTGCTCGGTTTAATGAAAAAAATTCACTGAAAATGCACTGAAATCCAAAAAATTGTCTTTCTCTCTCCCTTGCCATATAAATGCATGTGTTAGAGGAAGAGAGAAGAGGGGTTGAAAATCGCGAGACTGCCCCTGATCTGTCCTTTTTAACACACACGTTCTAATGAGTGAAGAGAGAGAATGACAAATTTCTAGATGTGTCTGTGAATTAATTGCTAAATTTGGATTATTCGACTTATATGTTTTGAACTATAATTATGATACAAATAAAAGCTTACCTGGAACACGTGTTCTGGACATTTTTGCAAAATATCGGGGAAGAAATCCCAATATGTTAAAGATTTGTTGATTTCTTTTAGCGTTAAAATAACTTGAGGTGTATAAGGTGTTGGACGGAGTGCATACGGCCCAATGTCTGAATGGATATACGTGATTCCTAACATTAAATTTGCCAGAACAAAGTGCCATATTTTTCTAAACATGATCTGTCTTTAGTTGAGAAAAGTGCTCACGGAAAAATGAAACACTGTGAATGCAAAAAAAAAAAAAAAAAAAGAACAGAAAGGAAAATATTATTCAAGGGTCGTAGACTTTTTTTTCTTAAAAAAATAATTTATCACAAATGACTTCGTGTGAACAAATTTTTCTCAACGAAATAAGAAGAACTGAATCAACTCGTACCAATTAATTAAAAACCTTATTCGACTCGGACCTTCAAGGATACGAAAGTATTTTTCTCTTTTTTCAAGTTGAAAACCTATTCACAATTATCACCCGATAAACTTAAAGCGTTTTCTCACCATTGTAGTTTCAAAGTGGAAAGCTAAAAAAATAAGAGGATTAACTTAACAGAAAGGTCCTCTGGTTACTTGAAAAGGCAAACTTGTTTGAATGGTTCGGTCCCAAGCATTTCATTTTTAAACTCTCAGCTTTCTGGTCATCTTTAGGACTTAGTTGGCTTTGCCTGAAAAATCTATTTTGAATGCATAGAACTTGACTTTGGCTGGCTAAAATTGTTCACCTATTTTAGTACCTGTCATCAAATGCGGCATTTCAAGTAGGTATCGTCTCCGTTTTTACCTTTTGATTTTGCGTTCAAGGTAATCAAGTGAATTTGAAGACGTTTGAGTGTTTCTAATAATGCTTTGATTGCTTTTTCATCGTTTGTCAGTGGGAAGGTTTCAAATTGAGAATTTAATAAGAATATGTGCTCCATAAACTATTATGGACGTTTTCCAAGTGTTTCTAAGCGTGCCATCGTATATATACGGTACGCTTATTGTTTTTTTTTTTTGTTTAGTAAAGAGAAACTGTCAAATAAATTTTGCCCCTTCCCTTTGAATGTGATTGATTTTAAATAATTATTAATTTCACCCAAAGGAATTTTTGGGTTTAGTATTTTTTTAATCCCATTGATGAAACAGTTGTTTTTTACGAATTTAATAACAACATTTGTTTCATTTTCGCAGATTTTTGGGAGCTTTTTGTTTAGGTATCAGTACTAATATATTTGATGAGGGATATAAAATAAGTAAACCTGGTCACCGAATGTTTTAATTTTCGAGGTTGCTTTGGCCATTAAGTATCACGTCCACACTCTCGTTTCTCCCTCAACAATTTACTGGATATCAATACTTGCGGCATTGATTTTGAAATATTATAATTAATTTTAAAAATAATTCTTGTCTAGTTATTTTGTTTCAGAGTATGCCTACGTTGAGTGTGTTTTCTAATTTAAGATTAAAAAAAAGGGATATTGTTTTCCTTTTAATATTACATTCAACAAGTAATTTTATCAAGGTAATTTTATCAGACAGTCATACTTTGTTGAAATTTTTTTCCATCAACATTTGCATGGTTCTTGGGTACTTATTTTTATCACATAGAATTACTTTGATAAATTTTAGGAAGCCTACATTTTTTTCTGATTCACCGAAACTTGTTCTCTTTAAGGTACGTAAATGTGAGGGATACAAAATCCTCTTCTCTCCCCCCTAACATATTAAAGCTTGTTTATAATACCTACTGTAATAGAATTGATGCACCATCGTGTACGGTGATCTTGAAGGAAGAAAGAAAGAAAGCAAATGAAAAAACCACCATTTTAGCGTACTCTCTATAATCAGGTAAGTATCTGGCCGTGAGGTGAAATTCGAGAGTTAATAAGTGAGTATTCGACATCTGATCGTTGAATTTTCATTAACGAGAGGTTCAACACCACAATTACTAATGCTTCGTTTGCAATGGCACTTGGCAGTTGGTTTGGATTTTTTTTTGCGTAGTCTCCCTTGCTCTCACGACGATTTTTCTACCTATAAAATCCACTGCCAAGGAATCTACTTTATGCGTGTGACTCGTTGGCCTCTT
This sequence comes from Trialeurodes vaporariorum, assembly GCA_011764245.1. Classification (NCBI taxonomy): domain Eukaryota; kingdom Metazoa; phylum Arthropoda; class Insecta; order Hemiptera; family Aleyrodidae; genus Trialeurodes; species Trialeurodes vaporariorum. The sequence continues at coordinate 46,046,173 of VMOF01000111.1, forward strand.
AAAAAAACGCCTCCAGTCTTCTTCATTGAAATTTGTCACACGTCCTGAATCGCGTTTATCTCTAAGTTTACAGCACCAGTGAATTCTTATTGAATGCTTCTTCTTCAAATGATAATGATACACAAAATTTCGGTGCTGTAAAAGCCACCCGCTTTTTTTCAGAGGTTATGACGCTCATTATAGAAAAAAAGGGGGGGGGTAAATATTTAAAAATGAAAAGCGGCTTAAAATGCATTGACGTATATCCAAATTTTGAGATAAAAACTGATCGATAAAAGGTAAAATCATGATGACAACTATGATGATAACATGAAAGTCATACTTTTTTGGAATTTCTGAGCTGTAATTTTGCATGGGGAAACAAATGAATCACAATTCGGGTAAGCGGCATTTTGTTTTTTTAATTGTCTCATAACCCTGACAATCATTTGTGAACACGTTCGATCAACAAGAAGGTAATCAACAGGTAGGTGCTTCTTTCACATCATCCGATGGATTTTACAGGAAGATTCATCTTAAGCTTTCAATAGAAGACAAGGATACACAAATTGTACTGGAAGACTTCTGTTCATTAAATAAGAACCTTCGGACATTTTTGTGGACATGGACTTTTTGTTTGTGGACATTGCGTAGTTCATTGTACATTAAAACGTTTGGACGAAATTACATTGGACAAAAATATAACTGGACAGATATCATTTTGGACAAACAATTTTGGGCGAAAAAGTTTTGGACATATGTGGACATACGAGGGTTGTCCGTTAATTAAGGTCTCCAAAGCTGTTTCACATATAAAAAATCATTTTATTGAAAAAACAAGCACAGTTTCTGAAAGCTTGAACTCTTAGCTTTTTTTCTACGTAGTAGCCATTACGATCAAAACATTTTTCATGTCTCTCAGAAAGCTTTTTCACATTCGCGTCATACCCCTCTCCCGCCAACTCGCATAGTGAGGAATTGACAGCTTCTTCAAGCTTCTCAAGACCCCCAAGTGTTGTTTCAAGTTGGGGAACAAATAATAGTTGCTTGGGGCCAAATCAGGACTATATGAAAGGTGGTCGATGGTTTCCCACCCGAATTTGGCGATGCGAACTGTCGTGATGAGGAGGACGTGAGTTGAAAGCGGGCGTTGCCATGGTTTAAACGGACTCCTTTGGTCAGCCAACCTCTCATTTTGTTCTGGATGGCCTGGCGCAGTTTTGTTGGTGTCTTGCGGTACCTTTCCTCGTTGACAATCGTACCTCTTTCAAGACAGTCGACCAGCAAAACGCCTTTTTGTCCAAGAATACAGGCCACAGGGCCATACAGAACAAAAGGAGAGGTTGGCTGACCAAAGGAGTCTGTTTACACCATGAAAACGCCCGCTTTCAACTCACGTCCTCCTCATCACGACAGTTCGCATCGCCAAATTCGGGTGGGAAACCATCGACCACCTTTCATATAGTCCTGATTTGGCCCCAAGCAACTATTATTTGTTCCTCAACTTGAAACAACACTTGGGGGTCTTGAGGAGCTCGAAGAAGCTGTCAATTCCTCACTATGCGAGTTGGCGGGAGAAGGGTATGACGCGAATCAGATAAAGCTTTCTGAGAGACATGAAGAATGTTTTGATCGTAATGACAACTACGTAGAAAAAAAGCTAAGAGTTCAAGCTTTCAGAATCTGTACTTGTTTTGTGAATAAAATGATTTTTTCTATGTGAAACAGCTTTGGAGACCCTTAATTTACGGACAACCCTCGTATTATCTGGGAACCATTCATTATTTCTCAGTACAGAAGGAAAATATAAATGGATGCCAAACTAAACGTTTGTATTTCCATATTATGCAAGAGGTGGAAAACGCAAGTTGATATTGCGTTATTAAATACTGTAAATACTATACTGTAATACTATCTTCACGTAAATTATTCTAAGTCATCTATTAGAGTCGTACTAAAGTCTGTTGTGCAAATAGGAGCTGCAAGAAGCAATGCATAAATTATATGTAGCATCCATGATCTGGTCTTTCCTCCGGATCATATGTTGACCACGCAAGGGGGTGTTCTGTAGTTGCCGGTAACGGTGGTGATTTACTCCAATCGCTTATGAAGAAATTGCAAGCTATTGGACCGGTTAGGTTGTATTTATTTGCAAATTGTTTCGAAGAAAAGTATCCACGAAGCATATCAATCGGCCTGAAAAAAATTGTCATTCGATTCAATTACAACTATTTTCGTGCGATATTGATTAGGTATCTTTATTAGAAAATTCAAATAAAAAGCCAGCACTTTCTATTCATGTCGGTTTTGGGTTTACCATGACAGTGTTTGCAGTTTTCCCTGGTAAAAATATCAGCATGTTGATAGTTAGCATGAGATTTGAGATCTGACATCATGATGATGTCAACAATGTCAATATATCAGCATAATATTTGTTATAGTTGTGCCGTTTTTCGAAACGACACTTTTTCTTGCTTTTACTCTTTCGTTATATTTGCCCTGTTTTCTAGTTCAAGGAACTCATGCTTGGTTTTCCCCATCTTGTCTGTCTCTTGGTTGAGTCTTTTTGCGTCCGTTTTCTCGATTCTTGCGTTGACCACCCACCTTTCTCACTTCCAGTTTTTCGTTAGGCTTTCTCTTTGAGTTTTGACTCTAGGAGGGACTCAGTTTCGAACTGCCGTGAAGTGAGCTCAGCCCAGGACAGTCAGTCAGTTTCATTTTTGTGTCCAAAAATAGTCTATTTAAATTATTTGTCTGTTGGATTTTGGATATCAATCTGTTGCTGTTTCATATTATCTTGGATTTTTCCTGCCCCTTTAAGGATGAGTTTCGTTTGGTTTCTTAATTTCTTGTTTTCTCGTGTGTTACTATATCCGACCAAAAACCCTCTCGGGTGCAAAAAAGACGGCAAGTCAATAACTCTGTTCCATGCAAAAAATTGTTCCAATGCATCATCTCAAAGGTGCGATATCATCGGAACGTCAACTCAAAAAGCTCTTCACTTTTTCACCAATTATTTTTGACGAATCTTTGCAGAAACAAAATTTGGGGCCGTGAGCGCGAGGGAGTCTCTTCTTCCAAAACCTCGAGAGAAAACACCACACGGAAAAAAGGGAAGACGGCGTGGTCAGTTTCAAGATACTCCAGGCTTTACCAAAAACACCCCTTTCCAATTCATCCTTTAAAAGAGATGATATCATTGAACGACAAGGCAACCTCGTAAAATGCCTTTCAATGAAGGAGATTGAAATGGTAATTATTATAGACGAATCCAAATGCAACCTTTAACATGGCTTCTTTGGAGTAAAGCAAAATGACAAGATAAGGGAAAATTTCAATTTAAAAAACGGAAAAAACTTGCCGTGCTAGGCCGCTCAAGAAATAATGCACTGTAGTGATCAATTTAGCATTTGGAGGGCAATCAGAGTTCACTCACGAGTAATGTGGTCTCACTGTTTTCACAAACTGAGTGTGAGTGTTCCGATCTCATGATCGGCATTTGCATTTTTATTAGAGTATCAAAATTTGTTTAAATTCAATGAACTTTTGAAGTCTCAAAGCAAATTGGAGCTTGGGCATTTGCATTTTTATTAGAGTATCAAAATTTGTTTAAGTTCAATGAACTTTTGAAGTCTGAAAGCAAATTGAAGATTTCGTTCGTTTAACGGAACGAATTTTCAGTGATACTTCCCATATCCATTAAATATTAGCAAGTCTTCAAAACTATAGGGACCGACTTTGTCCCTTCATCCGGTATTCCTTTCTGTTCTTCTCTCTTTTGTGTTGGAGTGCGAAAGAGAGCTAGGAGCGGCCAAGCAGGGCAAGCTTTTCCATTTTTTAAATTGAAATTTTCCCTTATCTTGTCATTTTGCTTCACTCCAAAGAAGCCATGTTAAAGGTTGCTTTTGGATTCGTCTATAATAATTACCATTTCAAACTCCTTCATTGAAAGGCATTTTACGAGGTTGCCTTGTCGTTCAATGATATCATCTCTTTTAAAGGATGAATTGGAAAGGGGTGTTTTTGGTAAAGCCTGGAGTATCTTGAAACTGACCACGCCGTCTTCCCTTTTTTCCGTGTGGTGTTTTCTCTCGAGGTTTTGGAAGAAGAGTCTCCCTCGCGCTCACGGCCCCAAATTTTGTTTCTGCAAAGATTCGACAAAAATAATTCGTGAAAAAGTGAAGAGCTTTTTGAGTTGACGTTCCGATGATATCACACCTTTGAGATGATGCATTGGAACAATTTTTTGCATGGAGCAGAGTTATTGACTTGCCGTCTATTTTGCACCGGAGAGGGTTTTTGGTCGGATATCAGCCATTTTTGATTGGATAAATCTAGTATTTTATACGTCTCTCAAAAGAGGGGTTGGAGTTTTTATTTAATTAAGCGTGCCGATCGTGCCGTATATATACGGTACGCTCTTGTTTTCATTTTCATAATTAATATATAGGTTCAATGCCTTGCTTATGGCAAAACCTTTGGCGGGAAAGTTTGAAAAATTAAAAACGTATTTTCTTAAAACTGGTTTCATTAATCGTTAAGTTAATGCTGGAATCCAGGAGGTATATTTGTCTATTTTCTTAAAATTGTAAAAGTTTTGGTATTCCTGTTAATTTCATTAAGTTATTAAGCGTCAAAGTCGAATTCCTTTGAACGAGATTCCTATACAGGTCCAGCAACCTAAGTCATTTGTGCCAACCTATGAGTCGAAATTCCAAGGCAGGAGGGGGGTGGAAACATCTCCCACAGAAACCCTCTTTGCCCCTCGCCTTTTGGCTCCACCGGTCTCAAGATTTCTTCACGGTGCATTAAGCGTTCGGGACTCGCATCGTAAAAGTGTCAAAATCTGTTTGACGAGGGTACATCGAAAAGAAGCGACGAGGTATTGATGAAGAGCGGGAGGGGTATAGAAAAGAGAGAGGCTCAGTCATATCCTTAAGTAGACCTGTTTAGTGATGACGTCACGATCAGAATTGGTTCCAAACAAATGCTCTATCTCGCTCACTCTCGTGGATTTACCAGATCCAAATTTTCGAACGCAAATTCATGCTAGTTAACCAACAGTTTTCACAAATTTCATTGCACCATTAGATTCCACTTGCCCTAAAGTATCTTTTCACTGTAACATAATTCCTAAAAGATCACAAGCGAATTTACAATCACAGTTATACCGAAAGATATTCTACGTTTTGTCCTTGTCTTACTCACGGTCTCTTATGGGAGTATCACCGCCATGACACTCAATTATTCTAACTTCTCTTCGTATCGAAGTTATTGTTCGAGGTATAACACATGCCGTGATGGTGCTGATGAGCCTATATCCTAGAATTTTGTGCTCTTAATAAACTGTGAGTGTGACAAGGACAAAACATAGGACTTTCTTCGATATAACTGTGATTGTGCATTGATGCGCGATGTTTCAGAAAGTTTGTGTAGCGTTCTCATATTTTATCACTGAGAAAAAAGTGGGTGTTAAAACTGTAAGAATAGAACCATAGATGTATTTCGCCTTATTTCAATCATAAGACCTATCGTTGCTATAATCAGCGCGCTTGAATCTACACGAATTTCGATTGTCTGTATGGAATTTCGATTATTTCTATGGGAAATAAAGCGCGGGAATATATATCCAATCGGAAAATTTTTTGAAACAATCGGAAATTTTTATAAGGGACGTGGAACCCAATGCTGTGATAAACACAACTGGTGTAAAGAACGTGTTGTTTACTAGCACTTGTATTTGAAAATTTGGACCGTGTTTCGTATGGGAAAACCCACGAGAGCGAGTGAGACGGAGCCTTTGTTTGGAACCAATTTTTTTTCATGACGTCACACTAAACAGGTCTTTTCATCGGAAACATTTGAAATTCTGGGGGATCGGCAAATTGAAAGCCCCTCAATGAGCGTCTATGGAATCAAGGGATTTTTGAGGACATTTTGGGCGTTTTGTTGAAAAATAGGTGTTTAAAATCCAGAACACAGGGAGCCAGAGGGGTAAAATTCGCATTAATTGCTCTAAAAAGTGGGAGGGGCTGTCACGTATCTTCCACCCCCGGACAGCTTCCTCGCTGCGGCTATGGAATTGACTCTGGAATAACTTATTTACCTATCCTAAAAAGTTCATTGCGTGTACAGTATTTTTCACTGGGAGCTTCTTCAAATTTTGGAAACTATAGGTCCATATGGCACTTTGCTTTTCCAACACGAAAAATGATATCGACCGACAGCAACAGAAAGAAAAATAATACGACAATGCGTTATAGTGAATAATGGCATAGTTTTAACTGTAAACTTTCGATACTTTTCAAGAAAATAAATGTGGAGAGGGGAAATTAAAATCCACAAACGTCTTAAACCTCCACACCTACTAATCTATACCCCTAGAATGATTGATGTGTGAAGGGCACTTGAAATGGTTAGCTCTGCATATTGAAGGATTATTTTTTCATGAATTCGCAAGTGTTCCATTTATGCATATTACGTATCTACATCGTGACAATCGCAATAAGTGCTGACAGCACTGGAAACGGAAAAAAAGATAAAAAAAAAACTGTTTATTATTTAGAATCACGGCTTTTCCGAATATGACACTTTTTGACTTCAAAAGAACGCAACCTCGTTTTTGATCCCTGAACAAGCCGTTTAAAAGGTGGAGGGATTTAGAAATATCTATTGGCTATAGTTTATGTGGGTAAAAAAGATCGAGCCTTATCAAATAATTTTCTCTTTTCACCTTTCAATGGGTTTGTTGCAAACTTTTGCTACAGTGCTATAGAGTTTTGATTCTGATGTAAAATTGTCTGAAAATTACATTGGTGGCATCAAATAGTCATAAAATCCACTAATAAACCCAAAAAACGCATTATAAAGAAAGCCAAAATGGCAGTCGTAAAGCCGAACAATCTGTGCACGCGCACGACGAACATCAGAGATAGGTGACCCATTTTCCCCTTTTTCGTTAAGGGGGGGGGAGAAAATATCTCTACAGTCAAACTGTGATTTTAAAAATGTGCGTGGTCAAGTTCTTGTCTTTTGTGAAGGGGCGGGGGGGGGGAGCAAAATATCAAGAACAGGGTGTTTCAAAACTTAAGTGCCAAACTTATGGAGTGTATTTTTGGGGTCAACATACATATATATATAAAACTTTATTTTCCTACATGAGCATGTGCTGCAAATGTTTCTCTTCTAAGCTAGAGCCCTCCAAAGTTTTGAAAACAAAAAACCAAAAACAAACACAAAAAAACAACGCCTTTGACTCATCTCCTTATAGATACATCTGATCTAAATTTATTTTTTTCATAATTTCTCACCAAACAAGCTCAATTGGACAGCACTTGTCACAAAAGAACCGAGTGACATTTTTGATAAAATTTAGTTATTGATTGATGGAGCTAGCAATACTGAATCTCGAAGCAACAAGTGCTTCTTCTATAATAACAACTATTTCCCGTCAAAATTCCAGGTAAAAGTGAGCTGGTGAGCCTCATTGATGTCATTGTCCATATGATGAAATAAAATGAGAACTTGGTTCCTTTGGCTGATTAGGTTAAACCTTAATCCGAGTCACGTAAGGAACCAACTACGACTTGGTTCCTTTCAGTGGCGGCTCGTGCGATTTGGCAACCATGCTTCTTTACCATTTAAACCTATGCAAAAGTATCGATATCTTGGGGGTGCATTGCACCTCCTGAAGATCGATTGCTTTACATAGGTTTAAATGGAGGGATTCCACTGTTGCCACATTGCACGAGCCGCCACTGGTTCCTTTTATAGAATTGGGAACGGACTTAAGTCCGGATTAACGGATTTTAAAATAATCAACAGTGTAAACCAACTCTGCCGTTTGGTTTCTCTTAGAGTTTCGTTTTTCGTGATTATGCCAAAAAAAAAGAAGAAAGGAATCAAGTCACTTTAAACGCTAAAAATTAAGTACCTTTCCTACGTAGTAAATTCCACTTTTCCGGTGTTGAAATGCAAAAACACAACACGGTAGTTGAATGAAATCAAAACGTAAGTAATTCAAGTTTTTTGTTTAAATGCTAGCTCTTCAACTTTGGACTCAATTTTCTCGAGATCAGCTCCATGTTGAATGTTGTCTAATTATTATCATTGCTAGCAAAAGCATTAAAGCTGTTCAGACTTTAGTGGCACGCTTTTCCAACACCTGCGTGTTGGAATTTTCCCTGCTTGTTAACATGCAGTAAGTACTGCATGTTTTTTGTTATGGTTTCGTATCGACTTTGGCCATAACTTCCTGCATATAATCGACAATTTTCGGCTTGGTCGCAAACGTGCGTTGTCAGATTTCCGCACGTAATGATCCCGTCTCGTTTTACGGTGGATTCCCTTCGTTCGATATATTGCGGAGCGCAACGCCAAATGTCTCCCTATCCTTTAACGTGGAAAAAAAACGAATCGCGCGCTATATCGGATTCTCGATATTCTTCTGTTCGCCGCACAATGGACAGAAATCAAATCTTTGGCGGTCCGAATTCGATCCTTTCAAAGTTGGGAATTAGTATTTTGCTGGGTACTATAAGTGATTTAAGGGATTCATTTGGATCGGTTTTTTATTCCTGGCTTGTCCCATATTTATCGGAGAATATCATTTGATGGATCGACAATTCTTGTGACATCTCATGTCTTTGTATTTTTGACCACTTAGGACTCGATTTGGGTCCATAGTGCGCCGTTTGAAATGTTTGAATGTTTGAGTGAGGTTTTGACAAAGTATTGGCCCTAAGTTTTTCATAAGGATTTGTCTCCGTTATGAATAAATTTGGTAGTTTCATTATTTTGTCTGTGATTTCCAACGAGCTTTATCTAGTTCGGAAGCTTGGTAAACATGCGTAACCGCCTCGGAGATTTTAAGGTTACAGATTTGTGAAAATCAATGAGTAAACAAATCGAATTTCTTCGCGTGTTTTCGAACTCTATCAGTGACCAAGTGACTTTCAAATTAGGATTTCTTTTGGAACTGTGCGTGTTTTCTGTCAATCATAGCCTTAATCTCAGTTTCTACTAATTGAAACACTCAAGTTCTTCATAGCTTTCATTTAGTTTGTCAGTTGTAATTCTCATTCGTCATTTGTAAGCTCCATTACCTATTCTTAATTTTCCATGTCTCGAGACAACTTTATCAGGAACTCTTTCAGGAGCCTTTAGGTACTGTACTGCCCTTGGGAGAATTCCAGGCTGATATGTGTTAAATAATAGTTAAGTAAATAACCAAACAAGTTATATCTTCGTCCATGGTCGTAAGAGTAATTTTATGTTTGTTTTCTAACATTCATATACCTCGTCTTTAATTTCATTGTTATGATATGATCGTATCGGAGGTTTCAACGATTTGCCAGTAAACAGTTTTCTACTTTCCCTCTAAATACTCTTCGATTATTGTTTTTCCTTAAATTCTGATTTTGTTCGGCAATTCTTGCCGAGACAGGACTGAGACTGTCGCAAGAGGTTTAGTGTTTGAGGTTAATTGATGAGCAGTGTTCCCAAACGTTTGTTCTTTTTTTAATCATTACTCATGTCCTTTATTTTTTATTAGTGGTGCATTAAAGGATTATTTCAATCAACCATAACCCACCCACTTGCTTCCTATTAACTTCCAGAATCAAGATGTTTGCCCGTGAAATGTTGTGGCCACGGCCGTGGTTGTGGATCATTTTATGAAATAAGCAATCTGAACAATCAACTTATTTCTCAGTGCTCAACCCACCTTTCAGTTCTGTAACTCAATCTAGATTTTATTATTTGCTTTACAAACGCTCACCCACTTCTTTAAGCCAAGAATTCTTGTTTCGGGTGTGTAGTGAATTCTGTCACGAATCAGTTTGCTGCTATCTTGTCCCTTCCGATCGAAGAGAATGAATTTTAATGTTTTAATTGCAAGGTTTTGAACCAGACGTCAGAGCCACTGTCAAAGTTGTGGTTTTTATAACTGATGGCAACTAGTTAATACTGATTGTTTCAATGGGTTAGGAGGATTAAAATCCTTGGTGGTTTTCAAAGGTGTGTTCTTCGAGGAGTGATTTTATCATGTTGCATCTCACTTTAACTGTCTCGTGCCTTTACAGAAGTAGTAACGCTGTCAGTATCCTTATTTAACTGCTGCTAGCAATGTATTCTAAAATTGGGCTTTTGAAACGAGTCTCCTTTTAGAAAATTTTATTAGTAGTCAGCTGTATTTTGCGTCAAATCAAAAAATTCAGAGTGTAAGAAATGCTAGTTGGGGTATCATTAAAACTCAAGTCTTTCAAGTAAGTCACATCAATTTTCACTTCAAACTCTACCATTAACTCTGTCTTTCAATGGATTTGTGTATTTATCTTCAACAATTTGGTGATAAATTAGCTAGGTCATTTCAGGAAGATTCCTGATGACAGCTCGTTATTTACATGTGCGGATGGACGCATTTCTGTCTTATGCACAGAACTTTGTGGATAATGTTCACAGCTGGGAGTTCATTTATCTGCGTAGTTGCATACAAATGGAGTGCGCTTTGCAAAGCTGTCATTGGCAACATTTTCTTAAATAAACGCTATCAAGATGATCAGAAATGTAAGCAAATCTATTTTGACATAACTCGGCTGATAAATTTTGTATGCAGCAGCTAGTACTAAAAGTTGTTACCAGTGGTGTAGCGTGTAGTGAGGCATTATTGCATTTTGTTCATTTAAACCTTTCAATAGATCAAATTCCTAAGACCACTACACACCCAGTAGCTTCATATTTTTCATGGATTTAAATGCGCACAGTACAATGTTGCCACATTGCAGTATTTTGTGAATCCCATAAACTTGGTAGCGCAAAGACATCCGTGTACTCAGCTCGCTGAGTACTTACATTTTTTTCATTTTTAGAATCACGCAATACTGATCCTTGTTCTATTCAGGGTACCGGAAACATTTTAAACTCTTTGAACTCCATGCCTGCTGAATTTCAAATACTGTCCCTTTAATTTCAACGCCAAGTTATTTTTCTGACTTTTTTTTAATTTGTTTTTCTTTTGGTGGGTGAGAACTATAGCGAGAAGATGAAGTAGAAGGGGAAGCAGAAGAAAGGTGCGGTAGGTACAAAAAATTAGACTTGGTCCTTCGGATATCAGCGCCTTTGGGCATTAGATCTTTTGCACTTTCATGCGCCTGCAATTATGAGTTATGCAATGGTTTGCGTTGAGCGCAGCCAACAGATTGTAATAATAATTCGGAATAATGAAGATCATAAAATCTCAGGTTGAAATCTGAAGAGATAGGGGGCTAGAAGAAACACAAGAGTAGAAAGGGTGGGAGGGGAGGGGAGGAGACTTGGTTGCTTTGATATCAGCCAGTTTGTAAGTTGAATCTGAGAGATCTCATGCACAATCATGCATCTCTCAGATAAGCTTAAAAAAACTGATTTTGAAAGAAAAGTTTTTAAAGAGAGGAGATGGAGGTGGAAGGAGGAAGGCAGTAAAAGGGAGAGGTTTGGAGAATGTTTGGATCTTGACCGCCACGAGTTTAGGTACTTGAGGTTTACTGATAGTTTTGGTGAAATAAATTTATCCAAAATAATTTGAGACATGACATTAATAGAAATTAAAAAAGAAATTGAACAAAACACTAGCGCTCAGAAGTTTCACATAGAAAAGAATTCTCACTCCAACACTCTCACTTACTCTGCATACCCAATGAAATTATACTGAACATAATACAGAGATGATAACTATAGATAAAAGGAACCAGCACAGAGCATTTTTCTCAAGAACGGCTGATAAAAATGTTTTGAAATCGGTTACGGAATTGAAACAATTTTTTCATTTTTGATATTTGTTTCAAAAGCCCTCAACAGCTCCTCGTTCATATTAGAAGAAGCTCACACACATTTATCAAGTTTTTTGCAAAAAAGCATCTTCTAAAAAAACGAAAAGAGTTAATATCCTCATATCAGAGGCAATTGCAACATTTTTGCTCCCATAGACATTTACCAAAATACCCAGATTTTTTTAGCTATCGGGACTTGGAAGATTTTTGAATCAACCCTTGTGCTTATCCACTTGAGAATTTTTCACAAATCTTGACAGATTCTGAGAAAATATATTGAAAACTTCTGATCGATGTGCAACATGTTACCTTGAGGAGAAAAATAAGGTGTATTTTGTCAAATTAAAATGTTGGGAATTCAATGGCAGAATCGGACCGATTCCGTGGTCTGAGACATAGACTGCCCAAAATTTTAATTTAACGAGATACACCTAATTTTTACTTTCTTACTTTAATGAAATTAGACAAATTTAGAAAGTATTGCGATAGCGCAGAGAGTTTCAAAGTATTTTGTTTCGATAGTTGGCCTCTCACGACTAAGTCATAATCATGATTTTTACAAAATAATGGCCTCTCATCATGTCTAATACCATCAGAAAGAATATACTTCAATCATATTAGCATATTTCTTAACCCTTTCTAACTTAGAGACATTTATGAAAAAAAAATTCTGTGGCGTCTGTCCGTCAGTCTGTCAGTCCATCAGTCCGCCAGTCCATCAGTCTGTCAGTCCGTGTGAACCTTCCCATAACTTTTGAAACATTGGTCCTTATGCTTCCAGATTTTGCACAGCTGTTACTTTTTAGATTCCTCAGAGGCACTTTTTTGTTTTTTTGAAATTTCAACTTTTAGGTTAGTCATAGGGAAAAATGATTTCCATTGAAATCAATGGTAAAATGGGTAAAAATGGGTAAAACTGGAATAATTCAAGTTTGGCTCAATCAATTTTGATGAAAGTTAGCAAAAAAATCTACATTCAGCCTACTATAAAATAAACTACACATAGTTACAAGATTCAACCCTTAAAACCGTTTAAAAAATCAAAATAAGTGCGCTCGAGCCAAAAAATGGAATTATCGTGAGAAATTAATCTTTTTACTTGGAATCAATCAATTATGTCTCGATGAATTTTGATAATACTTTTGTACACAGAATCCACTATCAAAATACTAACATATTTTGCTTTCTTAGTCACCATACACAACCGCTAAAACCTTTTGAGAGGCATATAGGTGCGATTGAGAAAAAAATATGGGAATATAAGCAAACAAAAACATATTCCTATTAATGGGATAGTTAAGGTTTGGTCCAATGAATTTTGATGATGAAACTGGCAAATACAATCTACAATTAGTCTGCAAAAGAAAGTATCCCTTGCAGTTACAATACAACCCTTAAGAGAGTTTAAAAATCAAAATAGGGTGTTCGACCCAAAAAAAGAATCAAATAAAGTGAGGAATTAATGCTAAAACTTGGAGTCAATCATTAATGGGATGAATTTTGATGAAACTTTGCACAAACATAACATGTTACCGACCCACTAAAATATTTCTCTCATACAGTCATCATAAAAAACCATTAAGACCGTTTCAAGGTGCATCATAGGTGCGATCGAGCGAAAATCTTTTAAACTAAGCCAATATAAAGACAAAAATATATTTGGAATAAGTAATTTAAGCATGACTCAATTAAGTTTAATGAATATTAAAACAAAATGTTTGCAATCTGCCTAGGCATAATTTTTTTTCCATGTATAGCTAGAACAAACAACTCTTAAGTCTGATACCGTTTAAAGGCAATGTAAGTTCCATCAAACCAAAAAAAGAAAGTATAAGGAAAATTAACGCATAAAGAAGAGTCAATCAAAATGGCTGTATGGATTTTGTTGAAATTTTGTGTAGGGGAGACCGGGCACCATGGGTCCCGGTACCATGGGTTTTTGCTGGTTCAGTGACTTTCAATATAGTTAGGTTGGCACTACCGCTGTCAAGTGATCATTATAAGAGGTTATGTTCACCCATCCTGTTTGTTATGATTAAACTTCATATCAAAGGTGCAAAAACGGGATTGAAAATTTCAGAAGGAAAAAATCTACGTATTTTGATGCGACAATTTTTTTTTTCAAGTGTCGGACTACTCTTCAGGCAACTCCAGTCAAACATTTTTTTCATCCTTACACTCGTAAGGAATTTCCCTCAAAAGAGGAACAGTTATCTCAATTATTTATAGGTTAGATTTTGCCTTTATCTTGTGAACCCCTATCGGGGCACCATGAGTCCTTTCAATCGGGGGTACCATGGGTCTTCAAATACTCCATACTTTAATGATAACAAACTTAGTTATCTATTTTTTCTCTTTCTGTTTGTTTTAGGTATGGTTCGTAACTATAAAAGAATCCCCAAAAGGGGCTTTATGACCCTGAATAATTAAAAAAAATTTTTTTTTGACTGATTCTTTAACAATTTTTTTGCGAACCAATTTTAGTGCAATTTTGTTCCAAAATTATTTAGCTATTTTTTTTTTTTTTTTAAGTTAAATACTTTAAGATTAACTTCTTTTTAGAAAATACAACTTTGGTCGTTTTTTTGGGTGAAATTCTTGTTGTTTTTTAATCGATACCAGTATTTCTTTTCTGGACCCATGGTGCCCCCAAGTCCGGACCCATGGTGCCCCGGCCCGGGGCACCATGGGTTTTTTTTTTTTTTTAAATTTTTTTTTTTTTTGAGCAGACATGTTAAAATTTTTCAAAAACCATCATAGATTATGAAAGTATACAGGGTAGTCTCTTTGTAAAAAAAAATGGTTGATGGCATGCAATGCTTTCTATGCATTTTTTAGCTTCAAATAAAAAGGGCCCATGGTGCCCCGGTCTCCCCTACGCAGTCTACAAACAAAGTACATCTTTGGAGGGGGGTGTAATCTGCTAAATTAAAAAATTATTTTGAAGACTCACCGTTTGAAAGAAGAAAACAAAAATTGTATTCATTGGAGGAAATGCAAGAATCAAATCGATTTTGACAACCTATAAAAACTAAGGAGAAAAAGAAACTCCAAGAAATAGAATGAATGCAACTTAAAGAATATGCACTTATTGGAATCTGGAATTAATCTAAAACTTGCTGAAAACAACATCAGAATAGAATTTAGGGATCTCAATTAGCCTTCAATTGATGAAGTAGGCAACTATTCGTACAGCTTCGCTACAAATTTGCAAACTCTTCGGATTGAAGGCAGAATTAGGTCCAAGAGATGAAAATATTTGATAAATATTTGCGGGTCTGGTGGTCTCCCCTAGAATTCTAAAAAGGGGTCTGGGGTCTCCCTCAGAATTTTAAAGGGGGGTTTGAGGTCTCCCCCAACATTTCAAAGGGGGGGGTCTGGGGGCCGCCCCCAGATAAAAATGGAGTGAGAAAGTGTTCGTAGGGTATTCCCTACAGTTTATTTCACTTTAAGGTACCAAACTAATGGCACATCAATCAAAATGGTTCCATCCATTTGATCAGAATCTCTCATGTATTTGAAGATTTCTCAACAGGGTGGCCACAAAAGCCGATTCAATTTTTTTCCAAAAATCCGCCATAACTCAAAAAATTGAGGTTTTTTGGTAAATGTCCATGGGAGCAAAAATGTAGGAAATTGCCTCAACTTCAAGGACACGAGCTTTTCTCATAACTTTAAAAGATATTTTTTTAAAAAAAAACTTGAGATAGATGTAATTAAGCCTCCCCCCTCAAATATGCCCCAAAGGGCTAAGTATTGGAAGCTATCGATAGTATGATAAATGAAAAATTTAGGGTCGATCCCCTATCCGACTTCCATGTTTCAAAACATTTCAATCAGCCATTCTCAAGAAAAATGCCTGGTACAGGTGCTCTGGATCACCATGTATATACAGGGTGTCAATTAAAAAAGGAGCCAGGCCGAATATCTTGAGAACGGCTCCGAATTCCGAAAAACGCTGAAACACGTGTTACATTATTTTGAGCAGGACATCTTTTTAGGGGGACGCCGGTTTGGGGGCTCTCTCTGGGGGGTCCCCAAGGGGGCTACCACCTCCCTCAATCCAATACTTCAATGGGGCCCCCAATTTTTTTTATTTAATAATCAAAAATAGGGTAAAATTCTAAGACTTTTGGTACAAGTTGAACGTCGACATCGTTTTTCGTATTCGATTATATCGAAGGTCAAAGTTCGATTTGGGCCTATTTTCAAGAAGCATTACTTACTCCTCTTTGAAGAGTCAGAATTCACAAATCAAGGACACAAAAATACGCTGAAAAGCAAGCCCTTTTCAGAAAAAAATTCAATTATAGCAAACATTTAGTCAAATTTTGGTTTTAAAGCTCAAAAAACTTTTAGACGTTTTTGGGCCCCAAGGAGGGCCATCTGAAAAATTCCGAGTTACGTCCCCTATTGAGTGATACATCAATCGAAAAGACGTAACAAACTGAGCATTTCGGCGCAAACCGGAGGTGGATATCGTTTTTACAATTGAGATATCGAATGTCAATTTACAGATTGCGATATCTCGATTGTGAAAAACGATATCGAACTCCGGTCTGCGCCAAAATGCTCAGTTTGTTACGTCTTTTCGATTAATGTATCAATCAATAGGGGTCAAACCTCGGAATTTTTCAGATGGCCCTCCTTGGGGGCCAAAAACGTCTAAAAGTTTTGGGAGCTTCAAAACCAAAATTTGACTAAATGTTTGTTATGATTGAATTTTTTTCTGAAAGGGGCTTACTTTTTAGAGTATTTTTGTGTCCTTGATTTTTAAATTCCGACTCTTCAAAGAGGAGTAATGATTTTTGAAAATTACTCCAAATCGAACTTTGACCTTCAATGTATCAAAAACGAAAAACGATATTAAACTTCGATTCGTACCCAAAGTCTGATAATTTCACCCTCTTTTTGATTAACACTAGAACGCCTGGACTTGGGCTCCCACCTAGAACGCATGGTGTGCCTTTTTTGGCACACATTGTGATGACTGTGTTTTCATCTAAATTTCAGTCTTTATCCAGGTTATATTTTGTTTCTATAATTTTGTAGTAAGTGAAAATTGATTAATGATTTTTTGTGTGACTAATAATGGCGGTATTTGGGGGGGCAATATTAAATTATGCAGCAAAAAGGGAAAAGTTATAACATGAGTAGTTCGATTTTTTTTTAACCTCTCCTCCCCATCGACACCTCTCCACCACCTACCACCCCTACACCCCCTACACCCCTCTTTCTCCTCCTTTCTCCCCCTCCCCCTCCCCCAACATCCCCACCACCAGCCAATGCCCACACTCTAGTAATGGTTGACCCTCAAAAACGCATGTTGGTTGAAATAGCTGGGTCTGGAAAATTTGAATAAAACACACGTGTTTCTTACATTTCCAATTACATTTTATAGATGTTTTATTCTTTCAATCAGAAATTTGAACTCTTGAGAATACTTGCGATATTTCCAAAAATTAAAAACGTGAAATTAATATATTAAACTTAGTTTTCACTTTAGTTTTCGTTACAATGGAGCTCTTGTGAACTTGTGCTATAAGGAAGTGAATAGTCCAATCGGATGTAAAAAAACCAGCGAAAGTCACGAAAATCACACTGAAAAAAAAAATCTAAAATTCAGTAAATAAACTCATACACACTACTGCTCTAAAGGCAAGATTGTAATGGCGCTTCAACGCAGGTATCATGGGAGATTCCTGTCTAATTTGTCACTTTCTCTGCGAAAACTCAGAGATATGTCTCAAATTACGATATGATATGTCTCTCACGATACCTGCGTTGAATCACCATTATGCCCGATTCTGAGAGTGAATTTCGTGATTTTTCTGTGTACACGTCGTCATTTTTACAGGTTTTTCTGCAAGAACCAACTCTCCAATCCCTTGTAGCAAAAGTTTGCAAGAGCCCCATTGTACTGAGTACTAGAGCACTTTTATTACGCTTTCCTTCATACACTATGAGTATTTTACTGTTAGGCTTCAAAGGAGTAGTGTCAGAGAGCATCTCCAGCAGCTACAAGGATCTCTCTGCAAACTTGGTTCATAGTGCCGATGATACTCGTTTTTTTGGCACCGAGATTGTCAGCAGAACTTTTGCCGTGAAAAAATCCGGCGACCGCGAAGGTTTCAAAATTAGTATTTGGTTCAGTGTTACTGACTCACTCCCTTCCCGAGGCACAGGAGAGGGGGGGGGGGAGGTCTCAGTGGCCGATCATATGACGTATCTACACTATAACTACTGAATATCTTGAACACGTTTGTAAGAAATATTACGCTTTAGAAACTCATTTGACTGAAAAAATACTCTCAACCATCGGATTTTACCATTGCGCCTAAAAAGGCACACCCGGCGTTCTAGGTAAATTCGCTTTTTACGTAAAAACCAATAGGAGTACCGAAGCGAAATTTTAGGAGCATGATAATACCCTAAAATAATGAAAAGTCAACAAATTTCAGCTTCCTGGGGTTAAAGGCTAGGTTCCGACACAACTTTGAAACATCAAATGTGCCAAAAAAGGCACAGCCGGCGTTCTAGTGTTAATAAATAAAATATGGGGGTCCCCGTTTGAAGTATTGAATTTAGGGACGTGGTATCCGCCCTGCGGGCCCCCCAGAGATGGCTCCGAAATCGGAAACCCCCTATAAAGATGTCCCCCTCAAGCTAATTGAACACGTGTTTCAGTGTTTTTAAAAATCCGGAGCCGTTCTCGAGATATTTGGCCTAGCTCCTTTTTTAATTGACACCCTATATGCTATGAAACTTAATGAAAAGCGGTATTACAAGAATAACAACGCAGTCAAAGCAGCTTACACTGATTGACTGCATGTTATCTGTGTATCGCTAGACTGCGATACAAAATCTGCTGGCTGCTTGTTTTTTTTTTTTTTTTTTTTTTTTTTTTTTTTTTGCTAGATTGTTTTCACGTTTCCGGGGTATCATACAGAGTTGCCAGGTCCGAGCCACGGACAACTGTCCACGCCATTGCCAGCATGAGGGGAGCGTGGACAGTTTTTGTCCAAAACAGGGATACGGAGTCAGAGCAGGTTTTAGTTGTGGAGCGGACGTTTTTACGCTCCCCGGGCTGACCCAGCAGCGGAGCAGGAGAAGGTACTGAGGCTTTTACCTGAGTGCGGTTTGCTCCGGCCACTGTGATTTCGGGCGATGCTCCTTCAGGGAGCACAAAGGCTTCTCTCAAGTGGAGCCAGTGCACGATGTAAAGGCCAGCTCTGCGCCTTCACGAGGCAAGCGCCTCGAAGTTTTCTCTTGCTCCGCTGCCTCGTCATGTCAAGGCAGGGGCTTCGACCAAGGGCTCTGCGAAGCTGCCTAGCTGAAGGCTTGGCTATCCTCACCTCTGGCCTGATCGGGGCAAGGAAAACGGAGGAAAGCCTAATTTTTCTGCCTCGCGCTGAGTTGGGCTCCGGACACAGCTTCGTTCTTGTTTCCTTATGTCATGCAGCATGCCTATCATACTCCTTTTGGCCATCGCGGCTCTATGTAATTTGGGCGACGGTCAATCTCTGCAGTGGCGAAAAAGGTCCCACTCGGCCGAGGAGTACTGTGCGACTAGCTCCTCATTCAGGTAGCGCGCTCAATCCTTGATTAAGTGGTTCCCAAAATTTAACCGCATCGTGATGCGTGTCTAGCTGATGAAAGGATTACAAGGACATGCATCAACCCAAATGATAATTATTTACTTTCCGCACTTTCCTCAATTATGATTTACTTTAATTCAAGCACCACTGAAAGGCTTCCTTGGGGCATAAATAACAAGAAAATAACTGCGGAAACGAAAAAAATAACAGTTTGATTAGTACATTTTCTTTACTGCCATAGCATGTTTTGAGCAATCATCGTAATCTATCAATAACCGATCCTGACCTAACCTAACCTCACTGGAATATTGGTTAAGTAGGAGGAACAGCCAAACGGACAAGGAACCTGCGAGGTTAGGTTACTGTTAGGTAAGGTTCGGTTATTAATAGATTACAATGATTCGAGTTTTCGCAGTTATTTGTTTGTTATTTATGCCCTATGGTAGCTGTTTAGTGGTCCTCGAATAAAATTAAATCATAATTAAGAAAGGTAAGTACGCGGAACACCATGTTCCGTAGATTTGGCTCCATCAGTTTTCACTTAATTGGGAGCCCCTGACTTGAACTGATCTCCGGAGGGCGATGTGCTCGGCACTTGGTCTAGAAAAAGTAGAAAGAAGCTAATAGGTAATCACTAAAATCACATCCTCCGGTCGTTGCAGGTTATGTTATGAATGCCCTCAGAGAACTGACAAAACTCAAGAAAACTCACGGATAAACTCACTAAGTAAACAACTGAACAGCAGCTCTGAAAATTACTATCGAGGTAGGGAATAAATAATAAAATGAATAAATCAAACAGAAGAATTTGAGGCAGTTTCACTTCATTTGCATTTAGTCTGCATCAACGAACACACCACTAGGTCTGCATTTAGAAACAATAATAATCAGATCAGATGGAAACGATGATCTGTACTCTGGGTGTCGGGTCCGCTCGGCGAATGATTAACAACCAATGAGATTCGAGCTCGTATATATTCAAATATTTGAAAGGCGGTAACCATACCTAAAATGAGATAATGTTTTTAAAGATTTCTCCGTTACAAGCGACTTTTACTTTGTGAATTTTGCAAAAGGCACAACACGGAAACAGACTGAATCGATCCATGTAACATACAACCCTAATAAAACCCTGGTTTTTGCTGTAGCTTAGGATATCAGCCGAAAAAGTGGTCGGAGTCGATGATTCCTGTGAATATACGTTCGGTAGTTTTCTGTGGTCTGTTGTCTGACTTGCCGTGTGCGTTCTACCGAACGCTCAGATGAGTGAGTTAAGTGATTTATTCTGGAAGTACAACGGGAGATTTTCGTTTATTGTTGGTCTTTTCGTTTTGGTTTCAACTTTTGGTTCCCTGCCGTCTGCGAGTGAACATGGCGTTACTTTATTCGTTTCTAAGAATTTTGATTTTCTTATGTTTCTTGTAGGGTTCACGTTTCTGGTCTTTTCCGGCTCACGATTTTGATCGGAAGTCCTACCGTAATTTGTGATGCCTCTTTGGAACTTTCCTTCTAATTTTCTTCTGTACTTTGACTCTCATGGATCGAAGATGTCCCTGAAAGGTTTTACCTTTTTAATTCTCACGGAACGGAACTTATTTTATCTACGTTTGGATACTGTTTATTTCGTCGAAAGCTGAGTTTTTAATCATTATCAACATATATAATTTCCAAGTTTAATGGAAATTCCCGTCGATCCTTTGGACCGTTCGGGGCCGTTGCGGTATCGATCGATGCGGCTCAGTACGAGGATTGTGGGAAAAATACCAGCGATGCTGTTCAGAGCCATCTTCGGCCTCGAAAATGCCAAAAACTATGAATATCATAGGCGTAATGAGTGGGAGGGAGGCAGTCGCTGTATCCCCGCAATGTGTGCGAGAGAGAGGTATAATATTTGTTTTTAAGCCCTGGTCGGTCGCCTGGCGACGCTAATTTTTTTTTACGTCGACAGCTGATATTTTACTTTTTGGGTGCATCGACACAGTATATACGTAGAGAGGTGATTCCGTGGACTGTAGATCTGTATAGGCATGATCTTCATTTTTAACGTTATTTCTTTTCCCCCTTGATCATTGGTTGACATGCGTTTGTTGACACTCTGAGCTATGATGATTGCGATTTTGTGCGGTAGGTCGGTCTGTGATATGTATGTCGATGATGAGTGGGTCATTCCATTTTAAATCAACCAAAATTAATGAAATATGTTGCTGCCTAGTCATGGATTTTGGTAATATTTTGTGGGGTGATTGTAACTACTTTTAGTAGCTCAAAACGTATTTTTTCATATTTTTTTAGCTTACGGCCCCTGAGATATAGGCAACCGGAAATTCAAAAATTGCGATTTTAGGCTTATCTTTGAACGCGTGCCACAGCCTTCATTCGCAACGGAAAGATACGGTTGAGGTCTCATTTTGATGCATTTTGTGTCCTCTTTTTATTGCTTTAGGTCGTTTTTCATTAATTGAAGGTTTAGCAGGTTGCATACCTATTTGAACTTTGGTGACCCTATTGCAATTTTTCCGATCTTTGATAATTTTTTTTAATAGGATAGCGTTGGTAGAAAAATTCATACTTTCCAAGCTTTAAGTACACTACTAAGAGTACCTGTTAAAAAAATTGGATCTCCTGAGCAATTTTTTCTAGTTGAAAAAATTGCTTAAAGTCGGCTGAAATTAAGAAAGACCCAACTTTGAGGTTAAAAAAGTCGATGTGGGGATTCATGAAAAAATCTTAAAGAATAACTAAAATCACCGCTTTTATGTCAACTTTCAATATCTGAAGTCGAAAGTTTGTGTATTTGATCGCTACAGTCGTTTTTTTTTTTTTTTTTTTCAAAATTGGTAAAAATACAATTTGCTCGAACACACGCGATTGAAGCGAATAGAAGAGCCAACTCTTTGAGGTTTAAAAACCGCGAAAAATCTCTAAAATGATCGCTTTTAAGTCCTTTTTCAACGCCTGAAGTCGAACATTTGATTACTGAAGCGCTTCAGTTGAAATACAAGCTTGTAAAATTGGTAAAAACACAATTAGCACGACCACAATCTGAGCTCAGTTCAGGGCATAGGGGCGTCGCGTGAAATTTTACCAATTTTACAAGCTTGTATTACAACTGAAGCGCTTCAGTAATCAAATGTTCGACTTCAGGCGTTGAAAAAGGACTTAAAAGCGATCATTTTAGAGATTTTGTGCGATTTTTAAACCGCAAAGAGTTGGCTCTTCTATTCGCTTCAATCGCGTGTGTTCGAGCAAATTGTATTTTTACCAATTTTGAAAAAAAAAAAAAAAAAAATCGACTGTAGCGATCAAATACACAAACTTTCGACTTCAGATATTGAAAGTTGACATAAAAGCGGTGATTTTAGTTATTCTTTAAGATTTTTTCATGAATCCCCACATCGACTGTTTTAACCTCAAAGTTGGGTCTTTCTTAATTTCAGCCGACTTTAAGCAATTTTTTCAACTAGAAAAAATTGCTCAGGAGATCCAATTTTTTTTAACAGGTACTCTTAGTAGTGTACTTAAAGCTTGGAAAGTATGAATTATTTCTACCAACGCTATCCTATTAAAAAAAATTATCAAAGATCGGAAAAATTGCAATAGGGTCACCAAAGTTCAAATAGGTATGCAACCTGCTAAACCTTCAATTAATGAAAAACGACCTAAAGCAATAAAAAGAGGACACAAAATGCATCAAAATGAGACCTCAACCGTATCTTTCCGTTGCGAATGAAGGCTGTGGCACGCGTTCAAAGATAAGCCTAAAATCGCAATTTTTGAATTTCCGGTTGCCTATATCTCAGGGGCCGTAAGCTGAAAAAATATGAAAAAATACGTTTTGAGCTACTTAAGTTAGTTACAATCACCCCACAAAATATTACCAAAATCCATGACTAGGCAGCACAGGCTCTGGTTGATTTAAAATGGAATGACCCGAGTATTAAATTCAGAGTTTTCCGTTTATTTTAAGCGTGCCGTATATATACGGTACGCTTTTTGTTTTCATTTTCATATCTAATATATAGGTTGCATGCTTTGCTTATGGCAAAACCTTGGCGGGAAAGGTTTGAAAAATTAAAAACGTGTTTTCTTAAAACTGGTTTCATTAATCGTTAATTTATTGCTGCAATCCAGGAGGTCTCGGCGTCTATTTTCTTAAAATTGTAAAAGTTTTGGTATTCCTGTTAATTTCAAAAAGTTATTAAGCGTCAAAGTCGAATTCCTTTGAACGAGAATTGCATACAGGTCCAGCAACCTAAGTCTTTTGTGCCAACCTATGAGTCAAAATTCAAAGGCAGGAGGGGGGTGGAAACATCTCCCGCAGGAACCCTCTTTGCCCCTCGCCTTTGGGCTCCACCGGTCACAAGATTTCTTCACGGTGCATTAAGCGGTCGTAAATGTGTCAAAATCTGTTTGACGAGGGTTTCGGAAAGAAGTGACGGCGAGGTATTGATAAAGAGCGGGCGGGGAATAGAAAAGAGAGGGACTCGTTCATATCCTTAAGTAGACCTGTTTAGTGATGACGTCACGATCAGAATTGGTTCCAAACAAATGCTCTATCTCTCACTCTCGTTGATTTACCTATAAGAAATCAGACCCAAAATTTTCGAACGCAAATTCATGCTAGTTAAAGAACAGTTTTCTCAAATGTTATTGCACCATTAGATTCCACGTATTTTAAAGTATCTTTCCACTCTAACATAATTCCTAAAAGATCACAAGCGAATTTACAATCACAGTTATACCAAAAGATGTTCTACGTTTTGTCCTCGTCTTACTCACGGTCTTTTATGGGAGTATCACCGCCATGACACTCAATCATTCTAACTTCTCTTCGTATCGAAGCTATTTCTCGAGGTAAAACCCCATGTCGTGATGGTGCTGATGAGCCTATATCCTAGAATTTTGTGCTCATAAGAAACTGTGAGTGTGACAAGGACAAAACATAGGACTTTCTTCGATATAACTGTGATTGTGCATTGATGCGAGATTTTTAAAAAAGTTTGTGTAGCGTTCTCATATTTTATCACTGAGAAAAAGTGGCTGTTAAAACTGTAAGAATAGAGCCATAGATGATTTCGCCTTATTTAAACCCATGAAACCTATCGTTGCTATAGTCAGCGCGCTTGAATCTACACGAATTCCGATTGTCTCTATGGAATTTCGATTATTTCTAGGGAAAAAAAAAGCGCGGGAATATATATCCTATCGGAAAATTCATTGAAACAATCGGACTTTTTTATAAGGGACGTGGAACCCAATGGTGTGATACTAGCACTTGTATTTGAAAATTTAAATCGTGTTTCATAGGGGAAAAACCCCACGAGAGCGCGAGTGAGGCGGAGCCTTTTTTTGGAACCAATTTTTTTCATGACGTCTCACTAAACAGGTCTTGGTCTTTGGGAAAACATTTGAAATTCGGGGGGATCGGCAAATTGAAAACCCCTTTATGAGCGTCTATGCAATAAAGGGATTTTTGAGGAAATTTTGGGCGTTTTGTTGCGAAAAAAAGGTTTTTAAAATCCAGAACAAAGGGACGGGGGAAAAATTCGCATTAATAGCTCTAAAAAGTGAGAGGGGCTGTCACGTGTCTTCCCCCCCTGGACAGCCTCCTTGCTGCGGCTATGGAATTGACTCTGGAATAACTTATTTACCTATCCTAAAAAGTTTCTCGCGTGTACAGTTTTTTTTACTGGAAGCTTCTTAAAATTTTGGAAATTATAGGTCCATATGGAACTTTGCTTCTCCAACACGAAAAATGATATCGACCGATGGCAACAAAAAAAAAAAAATAATTTACAATGAGTTGTAATGAATAATGGCTTAGTTTTGACTGTAAACTTTCGATATTTTTTAACGAAATAAATGGGGGGGGGGGAATGGGTCTGTTGCAGACTTTTGCTCCAGCGCTATAGAGTGTTCTGTATCATGTAAAATCGCGTGAAAAGTCCATTGGTGGCATCAGAAAGTCATGAAATGCGATAATAAAATCACAAGAGACGTTTAATGAACTTTAAGTTGGCGGTAAAATATCGAGCAACCTGTTTTATGCACCACGAACATCCAAGGATAGCCAACCTCACAAAATCGATCACACCCAATCACAATGTAAATAAAACACATAACCTCTGACGCTTTGAGGTTGTCAACGTTGGCAAATTTTTGGATGTTAAAGGTGCATGCATACGGACTGCTCGATACTTTACCGCCATCTTGCATTTCATTAAACATCTCTTGTGAGTTTATTATCGCATTTCATGACTTTCTGATGCCACCCATGGACTTTTCACGCGATTTTACCTACGATGAAAAACTATTTATCGTTGTAGCAAAAGTTTGTAACAGACCCATTAAAAACCACAAACGCCTTAAACCTCCACACCTACTAATCTATACCCCTAGAATGCTTGACGTGTAAATGGCACCTGAAATGGTTAGTTCTGTATATTAAAGGATTATTTTTTTATGAATTCGCAAGTGTTCCATTTATGTATCTTACATATCTACATCGTGACAATCGCAATAAGTGCTGACAGCACCTAAAATGGAAAAAAAAAGAAAAAAAAAATGTTTATTATTTAGAATCACGGCTTTTCCGAAAATGACGCTTTTTGACTACAAAAAACGCAACCTCATTTTTTATCCCTGAACAAGCCGTTTAAAAGGTGGAGGGTTTTGAAATATCTATTGTCTATACTTTATGTGGGTAAAAAAATCGAGCCTTATCAAATAATTTTCTTTTTTCCCTTTTAATAGGTTTGTTGCAAACTTTTGCTACAGCGCTATAGAGTTTTGATTTTTTTGTAAAATCGCCTGAAAATTACATTGGCGGCATCAAATAGTCATAAAAGCCATTCATAAACCCACAAAACGCATTATAAAGAAAGCCAAAAAGGCAGTCGTAAAGCCGAACAATCTGTGCACGCGCATACGACGAACATCAAAGACAGGCGATCCATTTTCCCCTTTTTCGTTAGAAGGGGGGGGGAGAAAATATCTCTACAGTCAAACTGTGATTTTAAAAAATTTGCATGGTCAAGATGTTGTGTTTTGTGAAGGGTGGCGGGGGGCAAAATATCAAGAATATAGGGTGTTGCAAAACTTAAGTGCCAAACTTATGGAGTGTATTTTTTGGGGGGAACATGTACCCATATAAGGCTTTATTTTTTTACATGAATATGTGCTACAGATGTTTCTCTTCTGAGCTAAAGCCTTCCAAAGTTTTTAAAACAAAAAAAAAAAACAAACACAAAAAAAAACGCCTTTGACTCATCTCCTTATAGATACATCTGATCTAAATTTTTTTTGTTCATAATTTCTCACCAAACGAGCTCAATTGGACAGCACTTCTCACAAAAGAACTGAGTGACATTTTTGATAAAATTGAGTTATTGATTGATAGACCTAGCAATACTGAATCTCGAAGCAACAAGTGCTTCTTCTAATAACAACTATTTCCCGTCAAAATTTCCCTGTAAAAGTGAGCTGGGGGGCCTCATTTAAGTCATTGTCCATATGATGAAATTAAATGAGAACTTGGTTCCTTTTTTAAACCTTAATCCCAGTCACGTAAGGAACCAACTCCGACTTGGTTCCTTTTATAGAATTGGGAACGGACTTAAGTCCGGATTTAAAGGATTTTAAAAAATCAACAGTGTAAACCAACTCTGCCGTTTGGTGTCTCTTAGAGGTTCGGTTTTCGTGATTATGCCAAACAAAAAAAAAAAGGAACCAAGTCACTTTAAACGCTAAAAATTAAGTAGGTACCTTTCCTGCATAGGAAATTCCTTTTTTGGTGTTGAAATGCAAAAAAAAACACAGTAGTTGAATGAAATCAAAACGTGAGTAATTCCGAGTTTTTTTTTTAAATGCTAGCTCTTCAACTTTGGACTCAATTTTCTCGAGATCAGCTCCATGTCAAGTGGTTTCCCCTTTGATGAATTATCATTGCTAGCAAAAGCATTAAAGCTGTTCAGACTTTAGTGGCACGCTTTTCCAACCCTGCGTGTTGGAATTTTTCCCCGCTTGTTTTTAATTTTATTCTACGTCAGAGAGAGACCCAGCACATCGTATGCTTCCCGTGTTAGAAAAGTAAAAAAGTGAAGCAAGTTTAGCGGTCACAGTTTTGTTCTGGAGTCACCGGCTGCAACGATAAACAGTCGCCTTCTGTTGAGTGGTGAGCTCAACAAGCTGTGATTTGTCCGCGGTCCCGGAAAAGGAAACAGCTTTTGCTTGGCGAATGCATACCACGCGCTCATCAATCAACAGTAGGCAACTGTTGGCTGTTGTTTCATTGAGTTCCGACGAAAATTGAGCCAGAAAAGTGGACACCTGTCGCAAGCTTTGCGCTGGGTCTCTATTTTCTACGTACGGGGAACTTATAGGTTAAAATTTTTTAAATTTTGATCAAATTTTAAACGGTATTTTTAGTATCGATTTCCCTAACTCATGACAATTCAAAAAGCCATGAAGCGGGCCCTACCCCTATTTACATCTAAAAAGCAGGATTATCTTCAAAGTTTTCCATTTTTTTTTTTTTTTCTCATTTTATTCTATGTACAAGTGGGGAACTGATAGGTTAAATCTCTCAATCCAGTTCAACTTCTACCTAAACGTCCTTTTTCCGATTCCACTTACGATTCCAGTTTCGATTCCATTCTTTTACAGATCGATCTGCTTGCATGATCTTTGTTTTTTAAAGGTTATCTTTTTTCTTTGGTCGATGGTTGACGTGCGCGTTTCTTGATACTCCCAGCTGATGCGTGTGATTTTGTGCGGTAGTCCGGTCTGTCCATTTTTATGTCGATGATGAGTCTTTCATTTTCGTTCAAGTTTTTTTTTCTTCGGACATTATCATTCAATCAGCGGGGTTGTAAAATTTTCAATTTTCAGTTTTTTTTCTTCTTTTTTTACCATTTTTATGTGCAAGTGAAGAACTAATAGTTTAAAAGCTGATGCGTGTGAACTAAGAGAAGAACGGTTCTTCGCTCCAAAAATGGTAAAAATTTTAAAATGGTCTAAAAATTCATGCGTTACATACTCTTAAAAGCTTACATTTTTAGGTTTGAGTGGTGTTTACGAGTTATTCCTTTATAAAGTTAACCAAAATGAAAAACCATCAGAGTTTAAAATCGTAATCGCTTTCATTTCAAAATTTTTTCCAAACAGAACGAAAAAAAAAAACAAATGTAATACGAAAACATCTAAAAAAAACAAACGAAAAGGACCAGGAGGGGCCGCGAAGCGGCCCTAGGCCCCTAGTTTTATTCTATATTTTTATACTGCTCTATTTATTTCAATGCTCGTTTATTTCCTATTTTAATCTCATTTATTGACCGATTGCGCATTGCACTCATTTTAATTATCTGCAACTCCTGATTTTGTTTGTTTCTACGTGAAAGATATTTTCTCGTTGGTATAGTCATTTGAGCTGCTTACATTCTTGAAATTAATTTTTTTTTTAGTCTTCTTTTCGCAATCGTATCTCTGTGATTTTAACTGTAATTCTGTCATAATGTTCTTGTCGTAAAATATTTACTTTGGGTTCATTTGATTTCATTGGGGTCTTATGTTCGTTCGTTTGTGATTTTGTAAATGTAATTTCCTGTACGTCTGTAATTTTAATTGTAGTCTCGCAGAGCGCTCCCGAAAGTTTTGTCCCGATTGTTTTACGAATACCGTTTAATTTTTGATTATTTCGTATCGCGTTTTCGTCCTGATTTTATTGTAACTATTTGTGATACTTCAACGCGCGTATTTTATATTTCTTGTGTGCAATTTTTGTGATTATAGTTTTGTCAATTTTTTCTCGGTTGTTTGTGTTTGTTTTGTTCCGTCATATTTTCATTTCCTTTTCGTATTTTTTTTCTTCTGTTTTCTTTATGCCCGCCCCCTCTCTCTCTCCCTCTCTCTCGTGTTCTCGTTTTTTTGTTGTTTTTCACGCTTCCAAATATTTTTACCTCTGTGATAGAGGGCTGACGGCGCTACGTCATGATGATATCAGGGCTAAATTTCATGCTAACTGTCACCATGATGACATTTAGCTGATTATTTTTTCCAGGGTTCTTATTAGTTATGTCCCTATCATGACGTTTCTGCGACACTTTTTTTTCATCTCAACTTTGCGTAACTTTTATCTCTATGGTCCTAACTATTTACAATTGCTGTCTTATTGAATGAATAGCGGCAGACAAGCAAAGTACACCCATAACTTTTAAAATGCATGAGTCATGGTTACATTCTTCTTTAATGCTTCGGTGACGAAAAATTTCCAAAAATGTTTGAAGCAAACAAGGTGTTTCAAAAGCATCAATTTTTTCAACATGTTAATTGTAAAAAATTATTGATT